>CAMRHE010000553.1:0-197500 GCA_947044405.1 Leptodactylus fallax | reverse complement strand
TACAGAAAACTCTTGGAATGAGAAGGTGTGTCCAAACTTTTGGTCTGTACTGTATATATACACATGTGATATAGAAGAAACAACACAGAGAGGGGGCACTACATATATTTATATATATACAGAGCCTTGTGAAAGTATTCGGCCCCCTTGAACTTTTCAACCTTTTGCCACATTTCAGGCTTCAAACATAAAGATATAAAATTTTAATATTTTGGTGAAGAATCAACAAGTGGGACACAATCGTGAAGTGGAACGAAATTTATTCGTTATTTTAAACTTTTGTAAAAAATAAAAAACTGAAAAGTGGGGCGTGCAATATTATTCGGCCCCTTTACTTTCAGTGCAGCAAACTCAGTCCAGAAGTTCAGTGAGGATCTCTGAATGATCCAATGTTGTCCTAAATGACTGATGATGATAAATATAATCCACCTGTGTGTACAAGTCTCCGTATAAATGCACCTGCTCTGTGATAGTCTCAGGGTTCTGTATAAAGCGCAGAGAGCATCATGAAGACCAAGGAACACACCAGGCAGGTCCGTGATACTGTTGTGGAAAAGTTTAAAGCCGGATTTGGATACAAAAAGATTTCCCAAACTTTAAACATCCCAAGGAGCACTGTGCAAGCGATCATATTGAAATGGAAGGAGTGTCAGACCACTGCAAATCTACCAAGACCCGGCCGCCCCTCTAAACTTTCATCTCAAACAAGGAGAAGACTGATCAGAGATGCAGCCAAGAGGCCCATGATCACTCTGGATGAACTGCAGAGATCTACAGCTGAGGTGGGAGAGTCTGTCCATAGGACAACAATCAGTCGTACACTGCACAAATCTGGCCTTTATGGAAGAGTGGCAAGAAGAAAGCCATTTCTCACAGATATCCATAAAAAGTCACCTGGGAGACACCAAACATGTGGAAGAAGGTGCTCTGCTCAGATGGAACCAAAATCCTACTTTTTGGCCACAATGTAAAACGATATGTTTGGCGTAAAAGCAACACAGCTCATCCCCCTGAACACCCCATCCCCACTGTCACACATGGTGGGGGCAGCATCATGGTTTGGGCCTGCTTTTCTTCAGCAGGGACAGGGAAGATGGTTAAAATTGCTGGGAAGATGGAGGGCCAAATACAGGACCATTCTGGAAGAAAACCTGTTGGAGTCTGCAAAAGACCTGAGACTGGGATGGAGATTTATCTTCCAACAAGACAATGATCCCAAACATAAAGCCAAATCTACAATGGAATGGTTCCCAAATAAACGTATCCAGGTGTTAGAATGGCCAAGTCACAGTCCAGACCTGAATCCAATCGAGAATCTGTGGAAAGAGCTGAAAACTGCTGTTCACAAACGCCTCCACCAACCTCACTGAGCTCCGGCTGTTTTCCAAGGAAGAACGGGCAAGAACTGAAAGGGACAACCCCAAGCGACTGCAGCTGTAATCGCAGCAAAAGGGGGCGCTACAAAGTATTAACTTAAGGGGGCCGAATAATTTGGCACGCCACACTTTTCAGTTTTTTATTTTTTACAAAAGTTTAAAATATCCAATAAATTTTGTTCCACTTCACGATTGTGTCCCACTTGTTGTTGATTCTTCACCAAAAAATTAAAATTTTATATCCTTATGTTTGAAGCCTGAAATGTGGCAAAAGGTTGAAAAGTTCAAGGGGCCGAATACTTTCGCAAGGCACTGTGTGTGTATATATATATATATATATATATATATATATATATATATATATATACACCACACACACACACACACACGTGATCTAGAAGAAACACCATAGAGAGGGGGCGCCATATATATATATATATATATATATATATATAAAAGGGATGATATCCTGTATAGACACTACTAATCACATCCTGCAGAGTATTCCTCCTCCTCCTCCCCCACACAGTATAATCACATCCTGCAGAGTATTCCTCCTCCTCCCCCACACACAGTATAATCACATCCTGCAGAGTATTCCTCCTCCTCCTCCCCCACACACAGTATAATCACATCCTGCAGAGTATTCCTCCTCCTCCCCCACACACAGTATAATCACATCCTGCAGAGTACTCCTCCACCTCCACCCCCACACACAGTATAATCACATCCTGCAGAGTATTCCTCCTCCTCCACACACACACAGTATAATCACATCCTGCAGAGTATTCCTCCTCCTCCACCACACAGTATAATCACATCCTGCAGAGTATTCCTCCTCCCCCCCACACAGTATAATCACATCCTGCAGAGTATCCCCCCCCCCCCTCCACACAGTATAATCACATCCTGCAGAGTATTCCTCCTCCTCCTCCTCCACATACAGTATAATCACATCCTGCAGAGTATTCCTCCTCCTCCTCCCCCGACACACAGTATAATCACATCCTGCAGAGTATTCCTCCTCCTCCTCCACACACAGTATAATCACATCCTGCAGAGTATTCCTCCTCCTCCCCCACACAGTATAATCACATTCTGCAGAGTATTCCTCCTCCTCCTCCCCCACACAGTATAATCACATCCTGCAGAGTATTCCTCCTCCTCCTCCACACACACAGTATAATCACATCCTGCAGAGTATTCCTCCTCCCCCACACACAGTATAATCACATCCTGCAGAGTATTCCTCCTCCACACACAGTATAATCACATCCTGCAGAGTATTCCTCCTCCTCCACACACAGTATAATCACATCCTGCAGAGTATTCCTCCTCCTCCTCCCCCACACACAGTATAATCACATCCTGCAGAGTATTCCTCCTCCTCCTCCCCCACACAGTATAATCACATCCTGCAGAGTATTCCTCCTACTCCTCCCCCACACAGTATAATCACATCCTGCAGAGTATTCCTCCTCCTCCTCCCCCACACAGTATAATCACATCCTGCAGAGTATTCCTCCTCCTCCTCCCCCACACACAGTATAATCACATCCTGCAGAGTATTCCTCCTCCTCCCCCACACACAGTATAATCACATCCTGCAGAGTATTCCTCCTCCCCCACACACAGTATAATCACATCCTGCAGAGTATTCCTCCTCCTCCCCCACACACAGTATAATCACATCCTGCAGAGTATTCCTCCTCCTCCTCCCCCACACAGTATAATCACATCCTGCAGAGTATTCCTCCTCCTCCTCCCCCACACAGTATAATCACATCCTGCAGAGTATTCCTCCTCCTCCACACACAGTATAATCACATCCTGCAGAGTATTCCTCCTCCTCCTCCCCCACACAGTATAATCACATCCTGCAGAGTATTCCTCCTCCACACACAGTATAATCACATCCTGCAGAGTATTCCTCCTCCTCCTCCCCCACACACAGTATAATCACATCCTGCAGAGTATTCCTCCTCCTCCTCCCCCACACACAGTATAATCACATCCTGCAGAGTATTCCTCCTCCTCCTCCCCCACACAGTATAATCACATCCTGCAGAGTATTCCTCCTCCTCCTCCCCCACACACAGTATAATCACATCCTGCAGAGTATTCCTCCTCCCCCTCCCCCACACACAGTATAATCACATCCTGCAGAGTATTCCTCCTCCTCCTCCCCCACACACAGTATAATCACATCCTGCAGAGTATTCCTCCTCCTCCTCCTCCCACACAGTATAATCACATCCTGCAGAGTATTCCTCCTCCTCCCCCACACACAGTATAATCACATCCTGCAGAGTATTCCTCCTCCTCCTCCTCCACACACAGTATAATCACATCCTGCAGAGTATTCCTCCTCCTCCCCCACACACAGTATAATCACATCCTGCAGAGTATTCCTCCTCCTCCTCCACCACACAGTATAATCACATCCTTCAGAGTATTCCTCCTCCTCCTCCACCCCCACACAGTATAATCACATCCTGCAGAGTATTCCTCCTCCTCCCCCACCACACAGTATAATCACATCCTGCAGAGTATTCCTCCTCCTCCCCTCCACACAGTATAATCACATCCTGCAGAGTATTCCTCCACCTCCCCCCACACACAGTATAATCACATCCTGCAGAGTATTCCTCCTCCTCCCCCACACAGTATAATCACATCCTGCAGAGTATTCCTCCTCCCCCACACACAGTATAATCACATCCTGCAGAGTATTCCTCCTCCACACACAGTATAATCACATCCTGCAGAGTATTCCTCCTCCTCCCCCACACAGTATAATCACATCCTGCAGAGTATTCCTCCTCCCCCACACACAGTATAATCACATCCTGCAGAGTATTCCTCCTCCTCCCCACACAGTATAATCACATCCTGCAGAGTATTCCTCCTCCTCCTCCCCCACACAGTATAATCACATCCTGCAGAGTATTCCTCCTCCTCCTCCCCCACACAGTATAATCACATCCTGCAGAGTATTCCTCCTCCTCCCCCACACAGTATAATCACAACCTGCAGAGTATTCCTCCTCCTCCTCCCCCACACACAGTATAATCACATCCTGCAGAGTATTCCTCCTCCTCCCCCACACAGTATAATCACAACCTGCAGAGTATTCCTCCTCCTCCTCCTCCACACACAGTATAATCACATCCTGCAGAGTATTCCTCCTCCTCCCCCACACAGTATAATCACATCCTGCAGAGTATTCCTCCTCCTCCCCCACACAGTATAATCACAACCTGCAGAGTATTCCTCCTCCTCCTCCCCCACACACAGTATAATCACATCCTGCAGAGTATTCCTCCTCCTCCACACACAGTATAATCACATCCTGCAGAGCATTCCCCCTCCTCCACACACAGTATAATCACATCCTGCAGAGTATTCCTCCTCCTCCACACACAGTATAATCACATCCTGCAGAGTATTCCTCCTCCTCCTCCCCCACACACAGTATAATCACATCCTGCAGAGTATTCCTCCTCCTCCCCCCCCCCACAGTATAACACATCCGCAGCCCCACCCCCCCCCACACAGTATAATCACATCCTGCAGAGTATTCCTCCTCCTCCTCCCCCACACAGTATAATCACATCCTGCAGAGTATTCCTCCTCCTCCTCCCCCACACACAGTATAATCACATCCTGCAGAGTATTCCTCCTCCTCCCCCACACACAGTATAATCACATCCTGCAGAGTATTCCTCCTCCCCCACACACAGTATAATCACATCCTGCAGAGTATTCCTCCTCCTCCCCCACACACAGTATAATCACATCCTGCAGAGTATTCCTCCTCCTCCTCCCCCACACAGTATAATCACATCCTGCAGAGTATTCCTCCTCCTCCTCCCCCACACAGTATAATCACATCCTGCAGAGTATTCCTCCTCCTCCCCCACACACAGTATAATCACATCCTGCAGAGTATTCCTCCTCCTCCTCCCCCACACAGTATAATCACATCCTGCAGAGTATTCCTCCTCCACACACAGTATAATCACATCCTGCAGAGTATTCCTCCTCCTCCTCCCCCACACACAGTATAATCACATCCTGCAGAGTATTCCTCCTCCTCCTCCCCCACACACAGTATAATCACATCCTGCAGAGTATTCCTCCTCCTCCTCCCCCACACAGTATAATCACATCCTGCAGAGTATTCCTCCTCCTCCTCCCCCACACACAGTATAATCACATCCTGCAGAGTATTCCTCCTCCTCCTCCCCCACACACAGTATAGTCACATCCTGCAGAGTATTCCTCCTCCTCCTCCCCCACACACAGTATAATCACATCCTGCAGAGTATTCCTCCTCCCCCTCCCCCACACAGTATAATCACATCCTGCAGAGTATTCCTCCTCCTCCCCCACACACAGTATAATCACATCCTGCAGAGTATTCCTCCTCCTCCTCCTCCACACAGTATAATCACATCCTGCAGAGTATTCCTCCTCCTCCCCCACACACAGTATAATCACATCCTGCAGAGTATTCCTCCTCCTCCACCACACACAGTATAATCACATCCTTCAGAGTATTCCTCCTCCTCCTCCCCACACACAGTATAATCACATCCTGCAGAGTATTCCTCCTCCTCCACACACGTATAATCACATCCTGCAGAGTATTCCTCCTCCTCCACACACAGTATAATCACATCCTGCAGACCCCCCCGTATTCCTCCTCCTCCTCCCCCCCACACAGTATAATCACATCCTGCAGAGTATTCCTCCTCCTCCTCCACCACACAGTATAATCACATCCTGCAGAGTATTCCTCCTCCTCCTCCTCCCCACACAGTATAATCACATCCTGCAGAGTATTCCTCCACCTCCCCCACACACAGTATAATCACATCCTGCAGAGTATTCCTCCTCCTCCTCCCCCACACACAGTATAATCACATCCTGCAGAGTATTCCTCCTCCTCCCCCACACAGTATAATCACATCCTGCAGAGTATTCCTCCTCCCCCACACACAGTATAATCACATCCTGCAGAGTATTCCTCCTCCACACACAGTATAATCACATCCTGCAGAGTATTCCTCCTCCTCCCCACACACAGTATAATCACATCCTGCAGAGTATTCCTCCTCCCCCACACACAGTATAATCACATCCTGCAGAGTATTCCTCCTCCTCCCCACACAGTATAATCACATCCTGCAGAGTATTCCTCCTCCTCCTCCCCCACACACAGTATAATCACATCCTGCAGAGTATTCCTCCTCCTCCCCCATACACAGTATAATCACATCCTGCAGAGTATTCCTCCCCCACACAGTATAATCACATCCTGCAGAGTATTCCTCCCCCACACAGTATAATCACATCCTGCAGAGTATTCCTCCTCCTCCCCCACACACAGTATAATCACATCCTGCAGAGTATTCCTCCTCCTCCCCCACACACAGTATAATCACATCCTGCAGAGTATTCCTCCTCCTCCTCCCCTACACAGTATAATCACATCCTGCAGAGTATTCCTCCTCCTCCTCCCCCACACAGTATAATCACATCCTGCAGAGTATTCCTCCTCCTCCTCCCCCCACACACAGTATAATCACATCCTGCAGAGTATTCCTCCTCCTCCTCCCCCACACAGTATAATCACATCCTGCAGAGTATTCCTCCTCCTCCCCCACACACAGTATAATCACATCCTGCAGAGTATTCCTCCTCCTCCTCCCCTACACAGAATAATCACATCCTGCAGAGTATTCCTCCTCCTCCCCCACACAGTATAATCACATCCTGCAGAGTATTCCTCCTCCTCCCCCACACACAGTATACTCACATCCTGCAGAGTATTCCTCCACCTCCCCCACACACAGTATAATCACATCCTGCAGAGTATTCCTCCTCCTCCTCCTCCACACAGTATAATCACATCCTGCAGAGTATTCCTCCACCTCCCCCACACACAGTATAATCACATCCTGCAGAGTATTCCTCCTCCTCCTCCCCCACACAGTATAATCACATCCTGCAGAGTATTCCCCCCTCCTCCACACACAGTATAATCACATCCTGCAGAGTATTCCTCCTCCACACAGTATAATCACATCCTGCAGAGTATTCCTCCTCCTCCCCCACACAGTATAATCACATCCTGCAGAGTATTCCTCCTCCTCCCCCACACACAGTATAATCACATCCTGCAGAGTATTCCTCCTCCTCCTCCCCTACACAGTATAATCACATCCTGCAGAGTATTCCTCCTCCTCCTCCCCCACACAGTATAATCACATCCTGCAGAGTATTCCTCCTCCTCCTCCCACACACACAGTATAATCACATCCTGCAGAGTATTCCTCCTCCTCCTCCTCCCCCACACAGTATAATCACATCCTGCAGAGTATTCCTCCTCCTCCTCCCCCACACACAGTATAATCACATCCTGCAGAATATTCCTCCTCCCCCACACACAGTATAATCACATCCTGCAGAGTATTCCTCCTCCTCCTCCTCCACACAGTATAATCACATCCTGCAGAGTATTCCTCCTCCACACACAGTATAATCACATCCTGCAGAGTATTCCTCCTCCTCCTCCTCCTCCACACAGTATAATCACATCCTGCAGAGTATTCCTCCTCCTCCTCCACACACAGTATAATCACATCCTGCAGAGTATTCCTCCTCCTCCCCCACACACAGTATAATCACATCCTGCAGAGTATTCCTCCTCCTCCCCCACACACAGTATAATCACATCCTGCAGAGTATTCCTCCTCCTCCTCCCCCACACACAGTATAATCACATCCTGCAGAGTATTCCTCCTCCTCCCCCACACACAGTATAATCACATCCTGCAGAGTATTCCTCCATCCTCCTCCCCCACACACAGTATAATCACATCCTGCAGAGTATTCCTCCTCCTCCTCCCCCACACACAGTATAATCACATCCTGCAGAGTATTCCTCCTCCTCCTCCCCCACACACAGTATAATCACATCCTGCAGAGTATTCCTCCTCCTCCTCCCCCACACACAGTATAATCACATCCTGCAGAGTATTCCTCCTCCTCCTCCCCCACACACAGTATAATCACATCCTGCAGAGTATTCCTCCTCCTCCTCCCCCACACACAGTATAATCACATCCTGCAGAGTATTCCTCCTCCTCCCCCCCCACACAGTATAATCAAATCCTGCAGAGTATTCCTCCTCCTCCCCCCCACACACAGTATAATCACATCCTGCAGAGTATTCCTCCTCCTCCTCCCCCACACACAGTATAATCACATCCTGCAGAGTATTCCTCCTCCTCCACACACACGTATAATCACATCCTGCAGAGTATTCCTCCTCCTCCACACACAGTATAATCACATCCTGCAGAGTATTCCTCCTCCTCCTCCCCCACACACAGTATAATCACATCCTGCAGAGTATTCCTCCTCCTCCTCCCCCACACACAGTATAATCACATCCTGCAGAGTATTCCTCCTCCTCCCCCACACACAGTATAATCACATCCTGCAGAGTATTCCTCCTCCTCCCCCACACACAGTATAATCACATCCTGCAGAGTATTCCTCCTCCTCCTCCCCCACACACAGTATAATCACATCCTGCAGAGTATTCCTCCTCCTCCTCCCCCACACACACAGTATAATCACATCCTGCAGAGTATTCCTCCTCCTCCTCCTCCACACAGTATAATCACATCCTGCAGAGTATTCCTCCTCCTCCTCCTCCACACAGTATAATCACATCCTGCAGAGTATTCCTCCTCCTCCTCCTCCACACAGTATAATCACATCCTGCAGAGTATTCCTCCTCCTCCACACAGTATAATCACATTCTGCAGAGTATTCCTCCTCCTCCACACACAGTATAATCACATCCTGCAGAGTATTCCTCCTCCCCCACACACAGTATAATCACATCCTGCAGAGTATTCCTCCTCCTCCCCCACACACAGTATAATCACATTCTGCAGAGTATTCCTCCTCCTCCACACACAGTATAATCACATCCTGCAGAGTATTCCTCCTCCTCCTCCCACACAGTATAATCACATCCTGCAGAGTATTCCTCCTCCTCCTCCCCCACACACAGTATAATCACATCCTGCAGAGTATTCCTCCTCCTCCTCCCCCACACAGTATAATCACATCCTGCAGAGTATTCCTCCCTCCTCCTCCCCCACACACAGTATAATCACATCCTGCAGAGTATTCCTCCTCCTCCTCCCCCACACACAGTACAATCACATTCTGCAGAGTATTCCTCCTCCCCCACACACAGTATAATCACATCCTGCAGAGTATTCCTCCTCCTCCTCCCCCACACACAGTATAATCACATCCTGCAGAGTATTCCTCCTCCTCCTCCCCCACACACATTATAATCACATCCTGCAGAGTATTCCTCCTCCTCCACACACAGTATAATCACATCCTGCAGAGTATTCCTCCTCCTCCCCCACACAGTATAATCACATCCTGCAGAGTATTCCTCCTCCTCCCCCACACAGTATAATCACAACCTGCAGAGTATTCCTCCTCCTCCTCCCCCACACACAGTATAATCACATCCTGCAGAGTATTCCTCCTCCTCCCCCACACAGTATAATCACAACCTGCAGAGTATTCCTCCTCCTCCTCCTCCACACACAGTATAATCACATCCTGCAGAGTATTCCTCCTCCTCCCCCACACAGTATAATCACATCCTGCAGAGTATTCCTCCTCCTCCCCCACACAGTATAATCACAACCTGCAGAGTATTCCTCCTCCCCCACACACAGTATAATCACATCCTGCAGAGTATTCCCCCTCCTCCACACACAGTATAATCACATCCTGCAGAGTATTCCTCCTCCTCCCCCACACACAGTATAATCACATCCTGCAGAGTATTCCTCCTCCTCCCCCACACAGTATAATCACATCCTGCAGAGTATTCCTCATCCTCCTCCACACACAGTATAATCACATCCTGCAGAGTATTCCTCCTCCTCCACACACAGTATAATCACATCCTGCAGAGTATTCCTCCTCCTCCTCCCCCACACACAGTATAATCACATCCTGCAGAGTATTCCTCCTCCTCCTCCCCCACACAGTATAATCACAACCTGCAGAGTATTCCTCCTCCTCCTCCCCCACACAGTATAATCACATCCTGCAGAGTATTCCTCCTCCTCCTCCCCCACACAGTATAATCACATCCTGCAGAGTATTCCTCCTCCTCCTCCACACACACAGTATAATCACATCCTGCAGAGTATTCCTCCTCCTCCCCCACACACATTATAATCACATCCTGCAGAGTATTCCTCCTCCTCCCCCACACAGTATAATCACATCCTGCAGAGTATTCCTCCTCCTCCCCCACACAGTATAATCACAACCTGCAGAGTATTCCTCCTCCTCCTCCCCC
Organism: Leptodactylus fallax; assembly: GCA_947044405.1. Taxonomy (NCBI): domain Eukaryota; kingdom Metazoa; phylum Chordata; class Amphibia; order Anura; family Leptodactylidae; genus Leptodactylus; species Leptodactylus fallax. Next base: position 186,703 of record CAMRHE010000553.1, on the reverse strand, counting down.
ACACACAGTATAATCACATCCTGCAGAGTATTCCTCCTCCTCCCCCACACAGTATAATCACAACCTGCAGAGTATTCCTCCTCCTCCTCCTCCACACACAGTATAATCACATCCTGCAGAGTATTCCTCCTCCTCCCCCACACAGTATAATCACATCCTGCAGAGTATTCCTCCTCCTCCCCCACACAGTATAATCACAACCTGCAGAGTATTCCTCCTCCTCCTCCCCCACACACAGTATAATCACATCCTGCAGAGTATTCCCCCTCCTCCACACACAGTATAATCACATCCTGCAGAGTATTCCTCCTCCTCCACACACAGTATAATCACATCCTGCAGAGTATTCCTCCTCCTCCTCCCCCACACACAGTATAATCACATCCTGCAGAGTATTCCTCCTCCTCCTCCCCCACACAGTATAATCACATCCTGCAGAGTATTCCTCCTCCCCCACACACAGTATAATCACATCCTGCAGAGTATTCCTCCTCCACACACAGTATAATCACATTCTGCAGAGTATTCCTCCTCCTCCTCCCCCACACAGTATAATCACATCCTGCAGAGTATTCCTCCTCCTCCACACACAGTATAATCACATCCTGCAGAGTATTCCTCCTCCTCCTCCCCCACACAGTATAATCACATCCTGCAGAGTATTCCTCCTCCTCCTCCCCCACACACAGTATAATCACATCCTGCAGAGTATTCCTCCTCCTCCTCCCCCACACACAGTATAATCACATCCTGCAGAGTATTCCTCCTCCTCCTCCCCCACACACAGTATAATCACATCCTGCAGAGTATTCCTCCTCCTCCTCCCCCACACACAGTATAATCACATCCTGCAGAGTATTCCTCCTCCCCCTCCCCACACACAGTATAATCACATCCTGCAGAGTATTCCTCCTCCTCCACCCACACACAGTATAATCACATCCTGCAGAGTATTCCTCCTCCTCCCCCACACACAGTATAATCACATCCTGCAGAGTATTCCTCCTCCTCCTCCACACACAGTATAATCACATCCTGCAGAGTATTCCTCCTCCTCCTCCACACACAGTATAATCACATCCTGCAGAGTATTCCTCCTCCTCCTCCCCACACACACAGTATAATCACATCCTGCAGAGTATTCCTCCTCCTCCCCCACACACAGTATAATCACATCCTGCAGAGTATTCCTCCTCCTCCTCCTCCTCCACACAGTATAATCACATCCTGCAGAGTATTCCTCCTCCTCCTCCTCCACACAGTATAATCACATCCTGCAGAGTATTCCTCCTCCTCCCCCACACAGTATAATCACATCCTGCAGAGTATTCCTCCTCCCCCACACACAGTATAATCACATCCTGCAGAGTATTCCTCCTCCTCCCCCACACAGTATAATCACATCCTGCAGAGTATTCCTCCTCCCCCACACACAGTATAATCACATCCTGCAGAGTATTCCTCCTCCCACACACAGTATAATCACATCCTGCAGAGTATTCCTCCTCCTCCCCCCACACAGTATAATCACATCCTGCAGAGTATTCCTCCTCCCCCACACACAGTATAATCACATCCTGCAGAGTATTCCTCCTCCACACACAGTATAATCACATCCTGCAGAGTATTCCTCCTCCTCCCCCACACAGTATAATCACATCCTGCAGAGTATTCCTCCTCCCCCACACACACAGTATAATCACATCCTGCAGAGTATTCCTCCTCCTCCCCACACAGTATAATCACATCCTGCAGAGTATTCCTCCTCCTCCTCCCCCACACACAGTATAATCACATCCTGCAGAGTATTCCTCCTCCTCCCCCACACACAGTATAATCACATCCTGCAGAGTATTCCTCCCCCACACAGTATAATCACATCCTGCAGAGTATTCCTCCTCCTCCACACACACAGTATAATCACATCCTGCAGAGTATTCCTCCTCCTCCCCCACACACAGTATAATCACATCCTGCAGAGTATTCCTCCTCCTCCCCCACACACAGTATAATCACATCCTGCAGAGTATTCCTCCTCCTCCTCCCCTACACAGTATAATCACATCCTGCAGAGTATTCCTCCTCCTCCCCCACACACAGTATAATCACATCCTGCAGAGTATTCCTCCTCCTCCCCCACACAGTATAATCACATCCTGCAGAGTATTCCTCCTCCTCCTCCCCCACACACAGTATAATCACATCCTGCAGAGTATTCCTCCTCCTCCTCCCCCACACAGTATAATCACATCCTGCAGAGTATTCCTCCTCCTCCCCCACACACAGTATAATCACATCCTGCAGAGTATTCCTCCTCCTCCCCCCACACACAGTATAATCACATCCTGCAGAGTATTCCTCCTCCTCCCCCACACACAGTATAATCACATCCTGCAGAGTATTCCTCCTCCTCCTCCTCCACACACAGTATAATCACATCCTGCAGAGTATTCCTCCTCCTCCCCCCCCACACAGTATAATCACATCCTGCAGAGTATTCCTCCAACTCCCCCACACACAGTATAATCACATCCTGCAGAGTATTCCCCCCCCCCCCCCCCCCCCCCCCACACACAGTATAATCACATCCTGCAGAGTATTCCTCCTCCTCCCCCCCACACAGTATAATCACATCCTGCAGAGTATTCCCCCTCCTCCCCCCCCACACACAGTATAATCACATCCTGCAGAGTATTGCTCCTCCTCCTCCTCCACACAGTATAATCACATCCTGCAGAGTATTCCTCCTCCTCCCCCACACAGTATAATCACATCCTGCAGAGTATTCCTCCTCCTCCCCCCACACACAGTATAATCACATCCTGCAGAGTATTCCCCCTCCTCCACACAGTATAATCACATCCTGCAGAGTATTGCTCCTCCTCCTCCTCCACACAGTATAATCACATCCTGCAGAGTATTCCTCCTCCTCCCCCACACACAGTATAATCACATCCTGCAGAGTATTCCTCCTCCTCCTCCTCCCCACACAGTATAATCACATCCTGCAGAGTATTCCTCCTCCTCCTCCACACACAGTATAATCACATCCTGCAGAGTATTCCTCCTCCTCCCCCACACACAGTATAATCACATCCTGCAGAGTATTCCTCCTCCACACACAGTATAATCACATCCTGCAGAATATTCCTCCTCCTCCCCCACACAGTATAATCACATCCTGCAGAGTATTCCTCCTCCTCCTCCCCCACACACAGTATAATCACATCCTGCAGAGTATTCCTCCTCCTCCTCCCCCACACAGTATAATCACATCCTGCAGAGTATTCCTCCTCCTCCTCCCCCACACACAGTATAATCACATCCTGCAGAGTATTCCTCCTCCTCCTCCCCCACACAGTATAATCACATCCTGCAGAGTATTCCTCCTCCTCCCCCACACAGTATAATCAAATTCTGCAGAGTATTCCTCCTCCTCCACACACAGTATAATCACATCCTGCAGAGTATTCCTCCTCCTCCTCCCCCACACACAGTATAATCACATCCTGCAGAGTATTCCTCCTCCTCCACACACAGTATAATCACATCCTGCAGAGTATTCCTCCTCCTCCCCCACACACAGTATAATCACATCCTGCAGAGTATTCCTCCTCCTCCCCCACACACAGTATAATCACATCCTGCAGAGTATTCCTCCTCCTCCTCCCCCACACACAGTATAATCACATCCTGCAGAGTATTCCTCCTCCTCCTCCACACAGTATAATCACATCCTGCAGAGTATTCCTCCTCCTCCTCCTCCACACAGTATAATCACATCCTGCAGAGTATTCCTCCTCCTCCTCCTCCACACAGTATAATCACATCCTGCAGAGTATTCCTCCTCCTCCTCCCCCACACACAGTATAATCACATCCTGCAGAGTATTCCCCCTCCTCCACACACAGTATAATCACATCCTGCAGAGTATTCCTCCTCCTCCTCCCCCCACACACAGTATAATCACATCCTGCAGAGTATTCCTCCTCCTCCTCCTCCACACACAGTATAATCACATCCTGCAGAGTATTCCTCCTCCTCCTCCCCCACACACAGTATAATCACATCCTGCAGAGTATTCCTCCTCCTCCTCCCCCACACAGTATAATCACATCCTGCAGAGTATTCCTCCTCCTCCTCCTCCACACAGTATAATCACATCCTGCAGAGTATTCCTCCTCCTCCTCCCCCACACAGTATAATCACATCCTGCAGAGTATTCCTCCTCCTCCTCCACACACAGTATAATCACATCCTGCAGAGTATTCCTCCTCCTCCTCCCCCACACACAGTATAATCACATCCTGCAGAGTATTCCTCCTCCTCCTCCCCCACACATAGTATAATCACATCCTGCAGAGTATTCCTCCTCCTCCTCCCCCACACAGTATAATCACATCCTGCAGAGTATTCCTCCTCCTCCACACTATAGACACTACTATGGGGAGGATATCGCCAGTATAGACGCTACTATGGGGAGGATATCGCTGTATAGACACTATATATAGACTACTATGGGGAGGATGGTATAGCGCTGTATATAGACACTACTATGGGGATGATATCGCTGTATAGACACTACTATGGGGATGATATCGCTGTATAGACGCTACTATGGGGAGGATATCGCTGTATAGACACTACTATGGGGGGATATCGCTGTATAGACACTACTATGGGGAGGATATCGCTGTATAGACACTACTATGGGGAGGATATCGCTGTATAGACACTACTATGGGGAGGATATTGCCGTATAGACACTACTATGGGGAGGATATCGCTGTATAGACGCTACTATGGGGAGGATATCGCTGCTATAGACACTACTATGGGGAGGATATTGCCGTATAGACACTACTATGGGGAGGATATCGCCATATAGACACTATATATAGACACTACTATGGGGAGGATATCGCTCTATATAGACACTATATATAGACACTACTATGGGGAGGATATCGCTGTATAGACGCTACTATGGGGATATGACGCTACGGGGATGATACGCCGTATAGACACTACTATGGGGAGGATATCGCTGTATAGACGCTACTATGGGGAGGATATTGCCGTTATAGACACTATATATAGACACTACTATGGGGAGGATATCGCCTGTATAGACACTATATATAGACACTACTATGGGGAGGTTATCGCCTTATAGACACTATTATGGGGATGATATCGCCGTATAGACACTACTATGGGGAGGATATCGCTGTATAGACACTACTATGGGGAGGATATCGCTGTATAGACACTACTATGGGGATGATATCGCTGTATAGACACTACTATGGGGATGATATCGCTGTATAGACACTACTATGGGGATGATATCGCTGTATAGACACTACTATGGGGATGATATCGCTGTATAGACACTACTATGGGGATGGATATCGCTGTATAGACACTACTATGGGGATGGATAGCGCTGTATAGACACTACTATGGGGATGATATCGCTGTATAGACACTACTATGGGGATGATATCGCTGTATAGACACTACTATGGGGAGGATATCGCTGTATAGACACTACTATGGGGAGGATATCGCCGTATAGACGCTACTATGGGGAGGATATCGCCGTATAGACGCTACTATGGGGAGGATATTGCTGTATAGACACTACTATGGGGATGATATCGCCGTATAGACGCTACTATGGGGATGATATCGCCGTATAGACGCTACTATGGGGAGGATATCGCCGTATAGACGCTACTATGGGGAGGATATCGCCGTATAAACGCTACTATGGGGAGGATATCACTGTATAGACACTACTATGGGGATGATATCGCCGTATAGACACTACTATGGGGAGGATATCGCCATATAGACGCTACTATGGGGAGGATATCGCCGTATAGACGCTACTATGGGGAGGATATCGCCGTATAAACGCTACTATGGGGATGATATCGCCGTATAGACGCTACTATGGGGAGGATATCGCCGTATAGACGCTACTATGGGGAGGATATTGCTGTATAGACACTACTATGGGGATGATATCGCTGTATAGACACTACTATGGGGAGGATATCGCTGTATAGACACTACTGTCGGGATGATATCGCAGTATAGACACTACTATGGGGAGGATATCGCTGTATAGACATTATATATAGACACTACTATGGGGATGATATCGCTGTATAGACACTATATATAGACACTACTATGGGGAGGATATCGCTGTATAGACACTACTATGGGGAGGATATCGCTGTATAGACACTACTATGGGGAGGATATTGCTGTATAGACACTACTATGGGGAGGATATTGCTGTATAGACACTATATATAGACACTACTATGGGGAGGATATCGCTGTATAGACACTATATATAGACGCTACTATGGGGAGGATATCACTGTATAGACACTATATATAGACGCTACTATGGGGAGGATATCGCTGTATAGACACTACTATGGGGTGGATATCACTGTATAGACACTACTATGGGGAGGATATCGCCGTATAGACGCTACTATGGGGAGGATATCGCCGTATAGACGCTACTATGGGGATGATATCGCCGTATAGACGCTTCTATGGGGAGGATATCGCCGTATAGACGCTACTATGGGGAGGATATCGCCGTATAGACGCTTCTATGGGGAGGATATCGCCGTATAGACGCTTCTATGGGGAGGATTTCGCCGTATAGACGCTACTATGGGGAGGATATCGCCGTATAGACGCTACTATGGGGAGGATATCGCCGTATAGAAGCTTCTATGGGGAGGATATCGCCGTATAGACGCTACTATGGGGAGGATATCGCCGTATAGACACTACTATGGGGATGATATCGCTGTATAGACACTACTATGGGGATGATATCGCTGTATAGACGCTACTATGGGGAGGATATCGCCGTATAGACACTATATATAGACGCTACTATGGGGAGGATATTGCCGTATAGACACTATATATAGACGCTACTATGGGGAGGATATCGCCGTATAGACGCTACTATGGGGAGGATATCACCATATAGACACTACTATGGGGAGGATATCGCCGTATAGACACTACTATGGGGAGGATATCGCCATATAGACACTACTATGGGGAGGATATCGCTGTATAGACACTACTATGGGGATGACCATATAGACACTACTATGGGAGGATATTGCTGTATAGACACTACTATGGGGATGATATCGCTGTATAGACACTACTGTCGGGATGATATCGCAGTATAGACACTACTATGGGGAGGATATCGCTGTATAGACATTATATATAGACACTACTATGGGGAGGATATCGCTGTATAGACATTATATATAGACACTACTATGGGGATGATATCGCTGTATAGACACTATATATAGACACTACTATGGGGAGGATATCGCTGTATAGACACTACTATGGGGAGGATATCGCTGTATAGACACTACTATGGGGAGGATATCGCCGTATAGACGCTACTATGGGGATGATATCGCCGTATAGACGCTACTATGGGGATGATATCGCTGTATAGACGCTAGTATGGGGAGGATATCGCTGTATAGACGCTACTATGGGGAGGATATCGCTGTATAGACGCTACTATGGGGAGGATATCGCTGTATAGACACTATATATAGACACTACTATGGGGAGGATATCGCTGTATAGACACTACTATGGGGATGATATCGCTGTATAGACGCTACTATGGGGAGGATATCGCTGTATAGACGCTACTATGGGGAGGATATCGCTGTATAGACACTATATATAGACACTACTATGGGGAGCATATCGCCGTATAGACACTACTATGGGGTGGATATCACTGTATAGACACTACTATGGGGTGGATATCGCTGTATAGACACTACTATGGGGAGGATATCGCTGTATAGACACTACTATGGGTAGGATATCGCTGTATAGACACTACTATGGGGATGATATCGCTGTATAGACACTACTATGGGGATGATATCGCTGTATAGACACTACTATGGGGAGGATATCGCTGTATAGACACTACTATGGGGATGATATCGCCGTATAGACACTACTATGGGGATGATATCGCCGTATAGACGCTACTATGGGGAGGATATCGCTGTATAGACACTACTATGGGGATGATATCGCCGTATAGACACTACTATGGGGATGATATCGCTGTATAGACACTACTATGGGGATGATATCGCCGTATAGACGCTACTATGGGGAGGATATCGCTGTATAGACACTACTATGGGGAGGATATTGCTGTATAGACACTACTATGGGGATGATACCGCTGTATAGACACTACTATGGGTAGGATATCGCTGTATAGACACTACTATGGGGATGATATCGCCGTATAGACGCTACTATGGGGATGATATCGCCGTATAGACGCTACTATGGGGAGGATATCGCCGTATAGACGCTACTATGGGGAGGATATCGCCGTATAGACGCTACTATGGGGAGGATATCGCCGTATAGACACTACTATGGGGATGATATCGCTGTATAGACACTATATATAGACACTACTATGGGGAGGATATCGCTGTATAGACACTATATATAGACACTACTATGGGGAGGATATCGCTGTATAGACACTACTATGGGGAGGATATCGCTGTATAGACACTACTATGGGGAGGATATCGCCGTATAGACGCTACTATGGGGATGATATCGCCGTATAGACGCTACTATGGGGATGATATCGCTGTATAGACGCTACTATGGGGAGGATATCGCTGTATAGACGCTACTATGGGGAGGATATCGCTGTATAGACGCTACTATGGGGAGGATATCGCTGTATAGACACTATATATAGACACTACTATGGGGAGGATATCGCTGTATAGACACTACTATGGGGATGATATCGCTGTATAGACGCTACTATGGGGAGGATATCGCTGTATAGACGCTACTATGGGGAGGATATCGCTGTATAGACACTATATATAGACACTACTATGGGGAGCATATCGCCGTATAGACACTACTATGGGGTGGATATCACTGTATAGACACTACTATGGGGTGGATATCGCCGTATAGACACTACTATGGGGAGGATATCGCTGTATAGACACTACTATGGGTAGGATATCGCTGTATAGACACTACTATGGGGATGATATCGCTGTATAGACACTACTATGGGGATGATATCGCTGTATAGACACTACTATGGGGAGGATATCGCTGTATAGACACTACTTTGGGGATGATATCGCCGTATAGACACTACTATGGGGATGATATCGCCGTATAGACGCTACTATGGGGAGGATATCGCTGTATAGACACTACTATGGGGATGATATCGCCGTATAGACACTACTATGGGGATGATATCGCTGTATAGACGCTACTATGGGGAGGATATCGCTGTATAGACACTACTATGGGGAGGATATCGCCGTATAGACACTACTATGGGGATGATATCGCTGTATAGACACTACTATGGGGATGATATCGCCGTATAGACGCTACTATGGGGATGATATCGCTGTATAAACACTACTATGGGGATGTAATTTCTGGGCTGTGTCTGTATTGTGGTCCTGGCTCTGGGCACTCAGTCCTGACACTACATAGATTAGAGCCCAGGTGCCCTCTGGAGGTGTGGCCAGAGTCTGGAGGTGTGGCCTGAGTCCGGAGGGGCTTTTCTAATAGATTTCTTACTGTTTACCCTTGTTTTGTCTCGATAGCTGTCGGTACCGATGCCTGTCTGGTAGTTGTCGGTATCGGTGCCTGTCTGGTAGTTGTCGGTACCGGTGCCAGTCTGGTAGTTGTCGGTACCGGTGCCAGTCTGGTAGTTGTCGGTACCGGTGCCAGTCTGGTAGTTGTCGGTACCGGTGCCAGTCTGGTAGTTGTCGGTACCGGTGCCAGTCTGGTAGTTGTCGGTATCGGTGCCTGTCTGGTAGTTGTCGGTATCGGTGCCTGTCTGGTAGTTGTCGGTATCGGTGCCTGTCTGGTAGTTGTCGGTACCGGTGCCAGTCTGGTAGTTGTCGGTACCGGTGCCAGTCTGGTAGTTGTCGGTACCGGTGCCAGTCTGGTAGTTGTCGGTACCGGTGCCAGTCTGGTAGTTGTCGGTACCGGTGCCAGTCTGGTAGTTGTCGGTACCGGTGCCAGTCTGGTAGTTGTCGGTACCGGTGCCAGTCTGGTAGTTGTCGGTACCGGTGCCAGTCTGGTAGTTGTCGGTACCGGTGCCTGTCTGGTAGTTGTCGGTACCGGTGCCAGTCTGGTAGTTGTCGGTACCGGTGCCAGTCTGGTAGTTGTCGGTACCGGTGCCAGTCTGGTAGTTGTCGGTACCGGTGCCAGTCTGGTAGTTGTCGGTATCGGTGTCAGTCCCGGTGCCAGTCTGGAGGGGTAGGGAGTCATGCAGTATGATGTGGTAGTGATAGAGTTAAGGCCGCAGTGTTTCTCTGTGTGGTTGTCACCATCTGGAGCTGGCGAGGGCCCAGGATCTGCAGATCTCATGGCTTCCTGTGTCTCTGGTGGGCGTCTCACCCGGCGCTTTTCTCCATCTTCTGCTGTAATGCGTTTTAGTCTCTTAATGGAGGAAGCTGTAAATAATTCACTGGACCATAAAGTAGAGGCGCGATATATGTATGAGATCACTCCCATCATCTGAGGACAAACTACCTGCACAGCCAGGTTACATTCCTTTCATATCTGACCATTTACACTTTATTATACAGGGGATCAGCCGGCCCTATGTAATATCACGCATCTAATACACAAGCTATCCCTGTGTAATATCATACATGGAATACAAACTCACTCCCATGTAATATTAAGTGGAGGACTGTCTGTATTACTTGTCTGATATTAGACATGGATGGTAGGGTCTATATTAGATGCTTGATATGTGACCTTAGAGGATGTGGGATATTAAATGGGTAGAAGTGTCTGTATCGCATATGTGATATTAAACAGACAGGAGTGTCTGATATTACATGGGGAGGAAAGTCTGTATTACATGTGTGTTAGTACACTGGGAGGAGCATCTGTATTACATGTGTAATTTCACATGGGGAGGAATGTCTGTATTACATGTGTGATATTAGACCTGGTGGAGCGCCTGTATTACTCATGTGATGTTACACAAGGGAGAAAATGTATATTACATGTGTGATATTACAAATACACTACTATACTAATATTACACTATTTACTATCTTCATATAATACAAACTCCCTTCCATGTAATATCACATATGTATTGCTGCTTGTGTGATGTTTGACTTTGGAGGAGGGCCTATGTTACATGTGTGATACTACATAAGAAGGAGCATCTATGTTGTATATTTGATATTACATGGGAGAGAAGCTTTATCACATATTATTATTATGCTTACTTGTATAGCGCCATCATATTCCGCAGCGCTTTACAGACATTGTCAGTCACTGTCCCATATAGGGCTCACAATCTACAGTCCCTATCAGGATGTCTTAAGAGTGTGGGAAGAAACCAGAGTACCCGGAGGAAAGCCACGCAAATACGGGAGGAACCTACAAACTCCTTGCACATGTTGTCCGTGGCAGGATTTGAACCCAGGACTCCAACGCTGCAAGGTTGCAGTGCTACCCACTGAGCCACTGTGCTGCTTCATATGTGATATTACATGGAAGGGAGTTTGTATTATATGAAGATAGTAGACTTGGGAAGAGGGTCTGTATTACATGTGTGATATTATACGGAGTAGTAATCAAACGTGTAATACAAGCTCTTCTCCCTTGTATTATATTACAAGTAATATAGACTCTCAACTTTAAATCTAAATTACGCATGTAATACAAGCTCAACCCCATATAATGTCACGCATGTAATACAAGCTCAACCCCATATAATATCACGCATGTAATACAAGCTCAACCCCTTATAATATCACGCATGTAATACAGATGCTCTCCCTGTGTAATATCACACATGTAATGCATCCTCTCCCCACCTCGTGTAATATCACACATGTAATACAGACGCTCTCCCTGTGTGATATCACACATGTAATACATTATCTCCCCCACCTCATGTAATATCACACATGTAATACAGACGTTCTCCCTGTGTAATATCACACATGTAATAAATGCTCTCCTCACCTCGTGTAATCTCACACATGTAACACATTCTCTCTCCCACCTCGTGTAATATCACACATGTAATACATTCTCTCCCGCACCTCGTGTAATATCACACATGTAATACAGATGCTCTCCCTGAGTAATATCACACATGTAATACATTAACTCCCCCACCTCGAATACTATCACACATGTAATACAGACGCTCTCCCTGTGTAATATCACACATGTAATACAGACGATCTCCCTGTGTATTCTCACACATGTAATACATGCTCTCCCCCACCTTGTGTAATATCACACATGTAGTACATGGTCTCCCTGTGTAATATCACACATGTAATACAGACGCTCTCCCTGTGTAATATCACACATGTAATAAATTATCTCCCCCACCTCGTGTAATATCACACATGTAATACAGACGCTCTCGCTGTGCAATATTACACATGTAATACATGCTCTCCCCCACCTCGTGTAGTATCACACATGTAATGCAGACGCTCTTCCTGTGTAATATCACACATGTAATACAAACGCTCTCCCTGTGTAATATCACACATGTAATACAGATGCTCTCCCTGTGTAATATCATACATGTAATACATTATCTCCCCCACCTCGTGTAATATCACACATGTAATACAGACTCTCTCCTTGTGTAATATATTCCCTCCCCCACCTCGTGTAATAGCACACATGTAATACAGATGCTCTCCCTGTGTAATATCACACATGTAATACATTATCTCCCCCACCTCGTGTAATATCACACATGTAATACAGATGTTCTCCCTGTGTAATATCTCACATGTAGTACAAACGCTCTCCCTGTGTAATATCACACATGTAGTACAGACGCTCTCCCTGTGTAATATCACACATGTAGTACAAACGCTCTCCCTGTGTAATATCACACATGTAATACATGCTCTCCCTGTGTAATATCACACATGTAATACAGATTCTCTCCTGTGTAATATCATACATGTAATACATTATCTCCCCCACCTCGTGTAATATCACACATGTAATACAGACTCTCTCCTTGTGTAATATATTCTCTCCCCCACCTCGTGTAATATCACACATGTAATACAGACGCTCTCCCTGTGTAATATCACACATGTAATACATTATCTCCCCCACCTCGTGTAATATCACACATGTAATACAGACGCTCTTCCTGTGTAATATCACACATGTAGTACAAACGCTCTCCCTGTGTAATATCACACATGTAATACAGACGCTCTCCCTGTGTAATATCACACATGTAATACAGACGCTCTCCCTGTGTAATATCACACATGTAATACAGACGCTCTCCCTGTGTAATATCACACATGTAATACAGTATCTCCCCACCTCATGTAATATCACACATGTAATACAGACTCTCTCCTTGTGTAATATATTCTCTCCCCCACCTCGTGTAATATCACACATGTAATACAGACGCTCTCCCTTTGTAATATCACACATGTAATACAGACGCTCTCCCTGTGTAATATCACACATGTAATACAGACGCTCTCCCTGTGTAATATCACACATGTAATACAGATGCTCTCTCCCTGTGTAATATCACACATGTAATACAGACGCTCTCCCTGTGTAATATCACACATGTAATACAGACGCTCTCCCTGTGTAATATCACACATGTAATACATTATCTCCCCCACCTCGTGTAATATCACACATGTAATACAGACGCTCTTCCTGTGTAATATCACACATGTAGTACAAACGCTCTCCCTGTGTAATATCACACATGTAATACAGACGCTCTCCCTGTGTAATATCACACATGTAATACAGACGCTCTCCCTGTGTAATATCACACATGTAATACAGACGCTCTCCCTGTGTAATATCACACATGTAATACAGTATCTCCCCACCTCATGTAATATCACACATGGAATACAGACTCTCTCCCTGTGTAATATATTCTCTCCCCCACCTCGTGTAATATCACACATGTAATACAGACGCTCTCCCTGTGTAATATCACACATGTAATACAGACGCTCTCCCTGTGTAATATCACACATGTAATACAGACGCTCTCCCTGTGTAATATCACACATGTAATACAGATGCTCTCTCCCTGTGTAATATCACACATGTAATACAGACGCTCTCCCTGTGTAATATCACACATGTAATACAGACGCTCTCCCTGTGTAATATCACACATGTAATACAGACACTCTCCCTGTGTAATATCACACATGTAATACAGACACTCTCCCTGTGTAATATCACACATGTAGTACAAACTCTCTCCCTGTGTAATATCACACATGTAATACAGACGCTCTCCCTGTGTAATATCACACATGTAATACAGACACTCTCCCTGTGTAATATCACACATGTAGTACAAACTCTCTCCCTGTGTAATATCACACATATAATACATGATTTTGTAATATCACACATGTAATACATGCTCTCCCTGTGTAATATCACACATGTAATACAGACGCTCTCCCTGTGTAATATCACACATGTAATACAGACGCTCTCCCTGTGTAATATCACACATGTAATACAGACGCTCTCCCTGTGTAATATCACACATGTAATACAGATGCTCTCTCCCTGTGTAATATCACACATGTAATACAGACGCTCTCCCTGTGTAATATCACACATGTAATACAGACGCTCTCCCTGTGTAATATCACACATGTAATACATTATCTCCCCCACCTCGTGTAATATCACACATGTAATACAGACGCTCTTCCTGTGTAATATCACACATGTAGTACAAACGCTCTCCCTGTGTAATATCACACATGTAATACAGACGCTCTCCCTGTGTAATATCACACATGTAATACAGACGCTCTCCCTGTGTAATATCACACATGTAATACAGACGCTCTCCCTGTGTAATATCACACATGTAATACAGTATCTCCCCACCTCATGTAATATCACACATGGAATACAGACTCTCTCCCTGTGTAATATATTCTCTCCCCCACCTCGTGTAATATCACACATGTAATACAGACGCTCTCCCTGTGTAATATCACACATGTAATACAGACGCTCTCCCTGTGTAATATCACACATGTAATACAGACGCTCTCCCTGTGTAATATCACACATGTAATACAGACGCTCTCCCTGTGTAATATCACACATGTAATACAGATGCTCTCTCCCTGTGTAATATCACACATGTAATACAGACGCTCTCCCTGTGTAATATCACACATGTAATACAGACGCTCTCCCTGTGTAATATCACACATGTAATACAGACACTCTCCCTGTGTAATATCACACATGTAATACAGACACTCTCCCTGTGTAATATCACACATGTAGTACAAACTCTCTCCCTGTGTAATATCACACATGTAATACAGACGCTCTCCCTGTGTAATATCACACATGTAATACAGACACTCTCCCTGTGTAATATCACACATGTAGTACAAACTCTCTCCCTGTGTAATATCACACATATAATACATGATTTTGTAATATCACACATGTAATACATGCTCTCCCTGTGTAATATCACACATGTAATACAGACACTCTCCCTGTGTAATATCACACATGTAGTACAGACGCTCTCCCTGTGTAATATCACACATGTAATACAGACGCTCTCCCTGTGTAATATCACACATATAATACATGATTTTGTAATCTCACACATGTAATACGTGCTCTCCCTGTGTAATATCACACATATAATACATGATTGTGTAATCTCACACATGTAGCATGTAGACATTCCTCTGTAGCAGTGAATAGTGACAGATATCAGGCAAGGACACATATCACACGCTGTATCTTGCCTTCTGGCTTGCAGTGCTGTGTGGGGGGCGGTTGTGCAGGCTCCTCCCTGTATAAATATAATGCCATTCCATCCTGCCTCACACACATGTATGAAGGAGGGACTGGCAGGTACGAGGTGAGTCGTGTGGGAGGAGTAGTCCCAGTCTGCGGGGAGGAGGAGGAGGAGGAGGCGGCTGACCCTGACGTCTCTGCTCTCACACTCAGTAATCCCCTCAGGAATTCCCAGGACTCTCCTCTACAAGTTTGGATCCTGATCGTCCCTCTTTCTGGGTCGTCCTTTTCCCATCATGTTTTGTCGTAACCACCGCAGTCGGGTCACCGTGGCGCGATGTTCTGCACTGGAGATGGAAATCCGGAGGGGCCGGTTTCGGAGGAGCATGTTGGTGGACACCCCACAGGTAAGTGACGGTACCACTGGTGTGACTGCCAAGGGCCAGGACCCCGGCAATCAGAGCAATCTGTGATGTGACTGCTGGGGGCCAGGACCCCAGCGATCAGAGCAATCTGTGATGTGACTGCGGGGGGCCAGGACCCCAGCGATCAGAGCAATCTGTGATGTGACTGCCAAGGGCCAGGACCCGGGCGATCAGAACAATCTGTGATGTGACTGCGGGGGGCCAGGACCCCAGCAATCAGAGCAATCTGTGATGTGACTGCCAGGGGCCAGGACCCGGGGATCGGAGCAATCTGTGGTGTGACTGCCGGGGGCCAGGACCCGGGGATCGGAGCAATCTGTGATGTGACTGCCGGGGGCCAGGACCCGGGGATCGGAGCAATCTGTGATGTGACTGCCGGGGGCCAGAACCCGGGGATCGGAGCAATCTGTGATGTGACTGCCGGGGGCCAGGACCCGGGGATCGGAGCAATCTGTGGTGTGACTGCCGGGAGCCAGGACCCGGGGATCGGTGCAATCTGTGGTGTGACTGCCGAGGGCCAGGACCCCAGCGATCAGAGCAATCTGTGATGTGACTGCCGGGGGCCAGGACCCGGGGATCGGAGCAATCTGTGGTGTGACTGCTGGGGGCCAGGACCCAGGGATAGGTGCAATCTGTGGTGTGACTGCCGGTGGCCAGGACCCGGGAATCGGAGCAATCTGTGGTGTGACTGCCGGGGGCCAGGACCCGGCGATCAGAGCAATCTGTGATGTGACTGCCGGGGGCCAGGACCCGAGGATCGGAGCAATCTGTGGTGTGACTGCCGGGGGCCAGGACCCCAGGAGCGGTGCAATCTGTGATGTGACTGCCGGGGGCCAGGACCCGGGGATCAGTGCAATCTGTGGTGTGATTGCCGGGGGCCAGGACCCGGGGATCGGTGCAATCTGTGATGTGACTGCCGGGGGCCAGGACCCCAGGAGCGGGGCAATCTGTGATGTGACTGCCGGGGGCCAGGACCCGGGGATCAGTGCAATCTGTGGTGTGACTGCCGGAGGCCAGGACCCCAGGAGCGGGGCAATCTCTGATGTGACTGCCGGGGCCAGACCCGGGGATCTGGCAATGTGGTGTGACTGCCGGGGGCCAGGACCCGGGGATCTGTGCAATCTGTGGTGTGACTGTGGGGGCCAGGACCCGGGGATCAGAGCACTGGGTGTGCTGCCGGCCAGACCCGGGATCGGAGCAATCTGTGATGTGACTGTGGGGGCCAGGACCCGGGGATCAGAGCAATCTGTGGTGTGACTGCCAAGGGCCAGGACCCGGGGATCGAGCATCTGTGGTGTGACTGCCAAGGCCAGGACCGGGGATCGGTGCTCTGGGGGCCGGACCCGGGCATCAGAGCAATCTGTGATGTGACTGCCGGGGGCCAGAACCCGGGGATCAGTGCAATCTGTGATGTGCTCCGGGGCCGGGCCCCGGGGTTGCTCTGTGGTGTGACTGCCGGGGGCCAGGACCCGGGGATCGGAGCAATCTGTGATGTGACTGCCGGGGGCCAGGACCCGGGGATCGGAGCAATCTGTGATGTGCTGCCGGGGGCCGGCCCGGGGATCCTCTGTGATGTGACTGCCGGGGGCCAGGACCCGGGGATTGGAGCAATCCATGAGGAAGGGGCGGACGTTGGCTTTATAACAATATAATGTACAGGGACATTAACCCTTACACCGCGGGGTGTCAGGACCTTGTGGTGAAGAAGAATCCTTACAGGGTCTGTGCAGGAAGCGGACCCCAAACCCCTACCCCCCCCTCCCCCGCCTACACCCCCCCCCCCCCCCCCCGGGGTCCGAGATTCTCCACGGTCACAGTACATGGAGCGTACCATGACTATCACATGACTCACAGGGTATGACGTCAGCGCCACACATGTCCAGGCACGAGGGGTCACACAGCAGACTGTATCACACAGGAGGAGATTAGATACACATCCCAGCAGACTGTATCACACAGGAGGAGATCAGAAACACAGCCCAGCAGACTGTATCACACAGGAGGAGATCAGAAACACAGCCCAGCAGTCTGGATCACACAGGAGGAGATTAGATACACAGCCCAGCAGACTGTATCACACAGGAGGAGATCAGAAACACAGCCCAGCAGTCTGGATCACACAGGAGGAGATTAGATACACAGCCCAGCAGACTGTATCACACAGGAGGAGATCGGATACACAGCCCAGCAGACTGTATCACACAGGAGGAGATTAGATACACAGCCCAGCAGACTGTATCACACAGGAGGAGATCGGATACACAGCCCAGCAGACTGTATCACACAGGAGGAGATCAGAAACACAGCCCAGCAGTCTGTATCACACAGGAGGAGATTAGATACACATCCCAGCAGACTGTATCACACAGGAGGAGATCGGATACACAGCCCAGCAGACTGTATCACAAGGGAGGAGATCGGATACACAGCCCAGCAGACTGTATCACACAGGAGGAGATCAGATACACAGCCCAGCAGACTGTATCACACAGGAAGGGATTGGATACACAGCCCAGCAGAGTATCACACAGGAGATCGGATACACAGCCCAGCAGACTGTATCACACAGGAGGAGATCAGAAACACAGCCCAGCAGTCTGTATCACACAGGAGGAGATTAGATACACAGCCCAGCAGACTTTATCACACAGGAGGAGATCGGATACACAGCCCAGCAGACTGTATCACACAGGAGGAGATCAGATACACAGCCCAGCAGACTGTATCACACAGGAGATCGGATACACAGCCCAGCAGACTGTATCACACAGGAGGAGATCAGATACACAGCCCAGCAGTCTGTATCACACAGGAGGAGATTAGATACACAGCCCAGCAGACTGTATTACACAGGAGGAGATTAGATACACAGCCCAGTTGACTGGATCACACAGGAGGAGATCAGATACACAGCCCAGCAGACTGTATCACACAGGAGGAGATCAGATACACAACCCAGCAGACTGTATCACACAGGAGGAGATCAGATACACAGCCCAGCAGACTGTATCACACAGGATGGGATCGGATACACAGCCCAGCAGACTGTATCACACAGGAGGAGATCAGATACACAGCCCAGCAGACTGTATCACACAGGAGGGGATCGGATACACGGCCCAGCAGACTGTATCACACAGGAGGAGATCAGATACACAGCCCAGCAGACTGTATCACACAGGATGGGATCGGATACACAGCCCAGCAGACTGTATCACACAGGAGGAGATCAGATACACAGCCCAGCAGACTGTATCACACAGTACAGTAGATGTATAGGATTAGTTCTTGCAGTGATGGGGCCCCATAGCCCTGACGGGCCCCATAATCCTGACGGACCCCATAGCCCTGACGGGCCCCATAATCCTGACGGACCCCCCCCCCCATAATCCTGACGGACCCCATAGCCCTGACGGGCCCCATAGCCCTGACGGACCCCATAGCCCTGACGGGCCCCATAGCCCTGACGGGCCCCATAATCCTGACGGACCCCATAGCCCTGACGGGCCCCATAATCCTGACGGACCCCATAGCCCTGACGGCCCCCATAGCCCTGACGGCCCCCATAGCCCTGACGGGCCCCATAGCCCTGACGGGCCCCATAATCCTGACGGACCCCATAGCCCTGACGGGCCCCATAATCCTGACGGACCCCATAGCCCTGACGGGCCCCATAATCCTGACGGACCCCATAGCCCTGACGGCCCCCATAGCCCTGACGGCCCCCATAGCCCTGACGGACCCCTCCTCGCTTACCTTGCCTGCAGTTTGTGGCCCCCAGTCTCTTCTATACCTGTTGTGTAATTGCAGAGCTCTGCCTGAGGGTGGAGTCATTGTTACTAATAATACCAGCCGGTAATGAGAGGGTTACTGACAATAGCAAGAGCTCATTAACCCATGAGTGGCCAAGTCACAGCCACAAGAACAACTACTCCCACCCGATACCCTGCAATGTGGAGTAATCCTTCATGAGCCCTCGAGACACCAGGGATGACCTTTATTAACCATCTAGACACCAGGGACATGTATTATTAATGCCACAGATGCCATGATGCCTCTTTTTAACTCTCTAGATGCCAGAAATGCCCTTCAGGCCAGCAGGGATGTGACCGCAGAATTTTGTGGTGTTTAGAGCTTCTACATGTTTGGAGGAAGGCCAGGAGGCTGGGAGTAGTAGTTACTGTGGTCATGGTGGCAAGGCTGGGTCAGTGCTGAGGGGGCCTGCAGGCTGTATGATGGTGCTAGTAGTGTTTCCTTGGGCACATCTTTATGGTCGTAAGCCTTCCTGCGTCTGAGGATGGTTGTTCAGGAATGAGACTCGGGAGACATGAGGTCTACAGGACCAAGGAAACTCACAAGGAATAACACAACCTTATCCAGATAGATTATCCCATGGGGCTGAGCAGATAGATGGTATTACTGGGGAGCGGTCTGGGTCTCCTGTGCTGGGGCTGAGCCTGTAGATGGTATAATTGGGGAGTGGTCTGGGTCTCCTGTGCTGGGGCTGAGCTGGTAGATGGTATAACTGGGGAGTGGTCTGGGTCTCCTGTGCTGGGGCTGAGCTGGTAGATGGTATTACTGGGAAGCGGTCTGGGTCTCCGGTGCTGGGGCTGAGCCGGTAGATGGTATAACTGGGGAGTGGTCTGGGTCTCCTGTGCTGGGGCTGAGCCGGTAGATGGTATTACTGGGAAGCGGTCTGGGTCTCCGGTGCTGGGGCTGAACCGGTAGATTGGTTGCTGTGGGCTGTGTTTGGTTGTTATGTATTGTAATTAGTTGCTATGTGCTATGATTGGTTGCTTTATGCTATGGTGGGTTGCTATGGGCTTTGGTTGCTATGGGTTGTGATTGGTTTCTATGCACTGTGATTGGTTACTATGGGCACTGGTTGTTGTGGGCTGTGGTGGGTTGCTATGTGCTATGATTGGTTGCTATGGGCTTTGGTTGCTACAGGTTGTGATTGGTTTCTATGCACTGTGGTTGCTATGGGCTCTGGTTGTGGGCTGTGATTGGTTGCTATATGCTATGGTAGGTTGCTGTGGTTGTTGTGGGCTGTAATTAGTTGCTATGTGCTCTGATTGGTTGCTATGGGCTGTGGTGGGTTGCTATGTGCTATGATTGGTCGCTATATGCTATGGTGGGTTGCTATGGGCTTTGGTTGCTACGGGTTGTGATTGGTTGCTATGGGCACTGGTTGTTGTGGGCTGTGATTGGTTGCTATTTGCTGTGGTGGGTTGCTGTGGGCTGTGTTTGGTTGTTATGTGCTGTAATTAGTTGCTATGGGCTCTGGTTGTTATGTGCTGTAATTAGTTGCTATATGCTATGATTGGTTGCTATGGGCTGTGGTTGTTGTGGGCTGTATTTAGTTGCTATGTGCTCTGATTGGTTGCTATGGGCTGTAGTGGGTTGCTATGTGCTATGATTGGTCGCTATATGCTATGGTGGGTTGCTATGGGCTTTGGTTGCTACGGGTTGTGATTGGTTTCTATGCACTGTGATTGGTTGCTATGGGCTCTGGTTGTTGTGGGCTGTGATTGGTTGCTATATGCTATGGTGGGTTGCTGTGGGCTGTGTTTGGTTGTTATGTGCTGTAATTAGTTGCTATGTGCTCTGGTTGCTATGGGCTGTGGTGGGTTTCTATGTGCTATGATTGGTCGCTATATGCTATGGTGGGTTGCTATGGGCTGGTTGGTTTCTATAGGATACATAATTTAGCCCCATAGATTGTCCTTCATGTGGGGTATCTCAGCCTATCCAGGGGTCCTAACTGAGGAGGGAGGAGGCCCTGTGTGCACTACCTCCTCCAGCCACCGGGGGCTCCTCAGTCATGGCCCATCCCTCCAGGCACCTCCAGTCACAGGGCTGTACTGAGCATGCCTGTAGTAGTGCTGATATATGACTCTGTACACACAGGACTGTATACAGCTCGCCCGTGGGGGCTCAGTCACAGTACCATAAAGTGCAGGATTACTGCAAACATCACCCCCCTGGCCATATGTTACTATAGCAACCACTGACCTACCATATAAGGACAGATAGCGGAATATATGTGGGAAGATGATGGGATATAGAGGGGAAGATACTGAGATATATATATATATATATATATATATATATATATATATATGGGAAGATACCGAGAAATGCTTTGGTAATAATATCTTCATTTAATTTGTCTTCAATGGAAAACCACAAAAAGAATTGTCAAAAAGCCAAATTGGATATAATTCCACACCAAACATAAAAAAGGGGGTGGACAAAAGTATTGGCACCCTTTGAAAAATCAGGTGATGCTTCTCTAATTTGTGTAATTAACAGCACCTGTTACTTACCTGTGGCACATAACAGGTGGCGGCAATAACTAAATCACACTTGCAGCCAGTTAAAATGGATTAAAGTTGACTCAACCTCTGTCCTGTGTCCTTGTGTGTACCACATTGAGCATGGAGAAAAGAAAGAAGACCAAAGAACTGTCTGAGGACTTGAGAAGCAAAATTGTGAGGAAGCATGAGCAATCTCAAGGCTACAAGTCCATCTCCAAAGACCTGAATGTTCCTGTGTCTACCGTGCGCAGTGTCATCAAGAAGTGTAAAGCCCATGGCACTGTGGCTAACCTCCCTAGATGTGGACGGAAAAGAAAGATTGTGCGGATGGTGGCTAAAGAACCTCGACTAACATCCAAACAAGTTCTAGCTGCCCTGCAGTCCGAGGGTACAACAGTGTCAGCCCGTACTATCCGTCGGCGTCTGAATGAAAAGGGACTCTATGGTAGGATACCCAGGAAGACCCCACTTCTGACCCAGAGACAGAAAAAAGCCAAAACTTACCTGAGAAAGCCAAAAACTTTTTGGAAGAATGTTCTCTGGTCAGATGAGACAAAAGTAGAGCTTTTTGGGAAAAGGCATCAACATAGAGTTTACAGGAAAAAAAAAGAGGCCTTCAAAGAAAAGAACACGGTCCCTACAGTCAGACATGGCGGAGGTTCCCTGATGTTTTGGGGTTGCTTTGCTGCCTCTGGCACTGGACTGCTTGACCGTGTGCATGGCATTATGAAGTCTGCAGCATAATGTAGGGCCCAGTGTGAGAAAGCTGGGTCTCCCTCAGAGGTCATGGGTCTTCCAGCAGGACAATGACCCAAAACACACTTCAAAAAGCACTAGAAAATGGTTTGAGAGAAAGCACTGGAGACTTGTAAAGTGGCAGCAATGAGTCCAGACCTGAATCCCATAGAACACCCAAGGAGAGATCTCACAATGGCAGTTTGGAGAAGGCGCCCTTCACATCTCAGGGACCTGGAGAAATTCCAGCAGAGCATTGTAAGAAACTCATTGGTGGTTACCGGAAGCGGTTGTTCGCAGTTATTTTGTCTAAAGGTTGTGCTACCAAGTATTAGGCTGAGGGTGCCAATACTTTTGTCCGGCCCATTTTTGGAGTTTTGTGTAAAATGATCAATGATTTGACTTTTTTTTCATTCTCTTTTGTGTTTTTTCATTGCAAGCAAAATAAATGAAGATCTTATTACCAAAGCATTTGTGATTGCAATCATTTTCTGGAAGAAATGGAGTATTATCTGACAGAGCTGCAGGGGTGCCAGTACTTTTGGCCAGCACTGTATAGGGGAAAATTATGGGATATTTATACACACACACACAGCAGATTTGTTTCTACAACTGAACATCAGATCCAGTCATCTTAATGGGGATGTCAGAATGTAGAAAACTGCAGTGTGTGAATAGCTTCTTCTAGTGTAAGGTCACGGAGGTCACACTGGCCTCACCCCTCCAGCTTCAGCTGCAGCTCCCATCATGTCACTGGTTCCTCCCCTATAGTACAATGGGGCATTCATGGAGCCGCTCCCTGATGAGGCTTCTCCAAAGTAGTATGACACAGCTCTGCCTGCCCGCTACAGTAGAGTACTACAGCCATCCTCCTGCTCAGCCACCTCCTCACTGCAATTATCCAGCACTCAAGTACTACTACCACCCCCATCATCTCCACTACTACCACCCCCATCATCTCCACTACTACCACCCCCATCATCTCCACTACTACCACTCCATCATCTCCACTACTACCACCCCCATCATCTCCACTACTACCACTCCATCATCTCCACTACTACCACCCCCATCATCTCCACTACTACCAGCCCATCATCTCCACTACTACCACTCCATCATCTCCACTACTACCACCCCCATCATCTCCTCTACTACCACCCCCATCATCTCCACTACTACCACCCCATCATCTCCACTACTACCACCCCCATCATCTCCTCTACTACCACCCCCATCATCTCCACTACTACCACCCCATCATCTCCACTACTACCACCTCCATCATCTCCACTACTACCACCCCCATCATCTCCTCTACTACCACCCCCATCATCTCCACTACTACCACCCCATCATCTCCACTACTACCACCCCCATCATCTCCTCTACTACCACCCCCATCATCTCCACTACTACCACCCCATCATCTCCACTACTACCACCTCCATCATCTCCACTACTACCACCCCCATCATCTCCACTACTACCACTCCCATCATCTCAACTACTACCACTCCATCATCATCTAAACTACTACCACTCCATCATCTCCACTACTATCACCTCCATCATCTCCACTACTACCACCCCATCATCTCCACTACTACCACTCCCATCATCTCCACTACTACCACTCCCATCATCTCCACTACTACCACTCCCATCATCTCCACTACTACCACTCCATCATCTCCACTACTACCACCTCCATCATCTCCACTACTACCACCCCCATCATCTCCACTACTACCACCCCCATCATCTCCACTGCTACCACCCCATCATCCCCTCCTATTATTACATATTACCCATCCTATTATTACATACCACCCCTCCTATTATTCCATATTACCCCTCCTCTTATTACATAATACCCCTCCTATTATTACATATTATCTTCCCTATTATTACATATTACCCTTCCTATTATTACATATTACCCCTCCTCTTATTACATAATACCCCTCCTATTATTACATATTATCTTCCCTATTATTACATATTACCCTTCCTATTATTACATATTACCCCTCCTCTTATTACATATTACCCTTCCTATTATTACATATTACCCCTCCTCTTATTACATATTACCCCTCCTATTATTACATAATACCCCTCCTATTATTACATATTATCTTCCCTATTATTACATATTACCCTTTTTATTATTCCAAATTACTCCTCCTATTATTACATATTACCCATCCTATTATTACATATTACCCCTCCTATAATTCCATATTACTATTCCTAGTATTCCAAATTACTCCTCCTATTATTACATATAACCCCTCCTATTATTCCATATTACCCTTCTTATTATTACATATTACCCGTCCTATTATTCCTGATTACTGTTCCTTGTATTTCAAATTACTCCTCCTATTATTCCTTATTACCCCTCTTATTATTCCTCATTACCCATCCTATTATTACATATTGCCCATCCTATTATTACATATTATCCCTCTATTATTACATATTATCCCTCTTATTATTCCACATTACCCATCCTATTATTACATATTGCCCTTCCTATTATTACATATTACCCCTCCTGTTATTCCATATTACCCCTCCTGTTATTCCATATTACCCATCCTTTTATTCCATATTACTCATCCTATTATTCCATATTACCCATCCTATTATTACATATTGCCCATCCTATTATTACATATTACCCCTCTATTATTACATATTATCCCTCTTATTATTCCACATTACCCATCCTATTATTACATATTGCCCTTCCTATTATTACATATTACCCCTCCTGTTATTCCATATTACCCCTCCTGTTATTCCATATTACCCATCCTTTTATTCCATATTACTCATCCTATTATTCCATATTACCCATCCTATTATTACATATTGCCCATCCTATTATTACATATTACCCCTCTATTATTACATATTATCCCTCTTATTATTCCACATTACCCATCCTATTATTACATATTGCCCTTCCTATTATTACATATTACCCCTCCTGTTATTCCATATTACCCCTCCTGTTATTCCATATTACCCATCCTTTTATTCCATATTACTCATCCTATTATTCCATATTACCCATCCTATTATTACATATTACTCCTTCTATTATCACATATTACCCCTCCTATTATTACATATTACCCATCCTATTTTTCCATGTTACTCCTCTTATTATACCATATTACTCTTCCTATTATTACATATAACCCATCCTATTATTCCATATTACCCCTTCCATCATTACATATTACCCCTCCTATTATTTCATATTACCCCTCCTATTATTACATATTACCCCTTCCATTATTACAGTGCCTTGCGAAAGTATTCGCCCCCTTGAACTTTTCAACCTTTTGCCACATTTCAGGCTTCAAACATAAGGATATAAAATTTTAATTTTTTGTTTTAGAATCAACAACAAGTGGGACACAATTGTGAAGTGGAACGAAATTTATTGGATATTTTAAACTTTTGTAAAAAATAAAAAACTGAAAAGTGGGGCGTGCAATATTATTCGTCCCCCTTAAGTTAATACTTTGTAGCGCCCCCTTTTGCTGCGATTACAGCTACAAGTCGCTTGGGGTTGTCTCTATCAGTTCTTGCCCGTTCTTCCTTGGAAAACAGCTGGAGCTCAGTGAGGTTGGATGGAGAGCGTTTGTGAACAGCAGTTTTCAGCTCTTTCCACAGATTCTCGATTGGATTCAGGTCTGGACTTTGACTTGGCCATTCTAACACCTGGATACGTTTATTTGTCAACCATTCCATTGTAGATTTGGCTTTATGTTTAGGATCATTGTCTTGTTGGAAGATAAATCTCCGTCCCAGTCTCAGGTCTTTTGCAGACTCCAACAGGTTTTCTTCCAGAATGGTCCTGTATTTGGCTCCATCCGTCTTCCCAGCAATTTTAACCATCTTCCCTGTCCCTGCTGAAGAAAAGCAGGCCCAAACCATGATGCTGCCCCCACCATGTGTGACAGTGGGGATGGTGTGTTCAGGGGGATGAGCTGTGTTGCTTTTACGCCAAACATATCGTTTTGCATTGTGGCTAAAAAGTTGGATTTTGGTTTCCTCTGAGCAGAGCACCTTCTTCCACATGTTTGGTGTCTCCCAGGTGACTTTTTATGGATATCTGTGAGAAATGGCTTTCTTCTTGCCACTCTTCCATAAAGGCCAGATTTGTGCAGTGTACGACTGATTGTTGTCCTATGGACAGACTCTCCCACCTCAGCTGTAGATCTCTGCAGGTCATCCAGAGTGATCATGGGCCTCTTGGCTGCATCTCTGATCAGTCTTCTCCTTGTTTGAGATGAAAGTTTAGAGGGACGGCCGGGTCTTGGTAGATTTGCAGTGGTCTGATACTCCTTCCATTTCAATATGATCGCTTGCACAGTGCTCCTTGGGATGTTTAAAGTTTGGGAAATCTTTTTGTATCCAAATCCGGCTTTAAACTTCTCCACAACAGTATCACGGACCTGCCTGGTGTGTTCCTTGGTCTTCATGATGCTCTCTGCGCATTAAACAGAACCCTGAGACTATCACAGAGCAGGTGCATTTATACGGAGACTTGATTACACACAGGTGGATTATATTTATCATCATCAGTCATTTAGGACAACATTGGATCATTCAGAGATCCTCACTGAACTTCTGGACTGAGTTTGCTGCACTGAAAGTAAAGGGGCCGAATAATATTGCACGCCCCACTTTTCAGTTTTTTATTTTTTACAAAAGCTTAAAATATCCAATAAATTTCGTTCCACTTCACGATTGTGTCCCACTTGTTGTTGATTCTTCACCAAAAAATTTAAATTTTATATCCTTATGTTTGAAGCCTGAAATGTGGCAAAAGGTTGAAAAGTTCAAGGGGGCCGAATACTTTCGCAAGACTCTGTACATATTACCTATCCTATTATTACATATTACCCGTTCTATTATTATATATTGCCCTTCCTATTATTCCATATTACCCCTCCTATTATTACATATTATCCTCCCTATTATTCCATATTATCCTTTTTATTATTCCATATTACTTCTACTATTGTTCCATATTACTCCTCTTATTATTCCATATTACCCATCCTATTATTACATATTACCCTTCTTATTATTACATACTTCCTGTGAAAGATCCTCCGTGCGCCAACACCGCTGTGGCCACACCTGAGACCTCTTTCATATAAAAACCACACTCACCGCCAGTGAGTGCCGGGTTCACCAGATAAATACAAGACAAGCCTTCTAAATTTTATATATTTATTAACCCCTAAATGGGTCGGTATTAAAATCTAACATATACAGTTCAGAACAGATATGCAGATATATACAAGCATTAACAGTTACTAGTTACAAGATACAGTACAAATAAAATAAAAGGGATTAAAGGTGAAATGATTACTTTACCACATATGTCCTTGATGTGGTTCTATAGTCCAACACTCACACATGCCATGTGTGAGTCACCAGTGGAGGCTTTTCAGCATGTGGCATTAAAACGATAATCCCGCCTGCATGCTCTCATAACAGTCTCTCAGCATTAGTCCAATAGTCAATCACAAAAAACTCCTCATGGTCTGTCTGTAACAACTCTGTAGCATGATCCCAGCACAGTCTTCATAGCATGATCTCTTAGTGATAGTCTCCACCCACAGACCTCTTACCTCATCTTTTATACCCTTTATGCCACCTCCCAGAATGAGGTCACCGGCGACAGTACGTCTGATGAGTTAATTCAATCAAATCCAGATCTTTTGTATAGAGCTGAGACAAAGTGAATTGATACACTGTTATCAGTCATATCTGATCAACAGCCCAGGCTTGAACAATGCACTATTGTTTGATCAGCCAGGGCTGTATAAGAATACAATGGAGCCCTATTGTTCCAGCCTGGCCGCTACTGCCAATATGCACCTAGGCTTATAGCTGCGCACAGTATGCAAGCAAGCAAGAAGGGATATCCTATACCCAGAGACCAAAATACAGCTGAGTTATGGCCATATTTAGGCAGAATCATCACACTTCCCGTCTTATTATTCCATATTATTGTTCCTTGTATTTCAAATTAATCCCCCCTATTATTACATATAACCCATCCTATTATTCCATATTACCCCTCCTAATATTACATATTATCCCTCGTATTATTCCATATTACCCCTCCTATTATTACATATTACCCTTCCTATTATTACATATTTCCCATCCTATTATTACGTATTACCCCTCCTATTATTACATATTATCCTCCCTATTATTCCATATTACCCCTCATTATTCCATATTACCCCTCCTATTATTACATATTACTCTTCCTAGTATTCCAAACTACTCCTCCTATTATTACATATAACCCATCCTATTATTCCATATTACCCTTCCTAATATTACATATCCCTCGTATTATTCCATATTACCCCTCCTATTATTACATACGACCTTTCCTATTATTACATATTTCTTATCCTGTTAGTACATATTACCCATCCTATTATTGGATATTACCTGTTTTTTATTCCATATTACCCATCCTGTTATTACATATTATCCTTCCTATTATTCCATATTACCCCTCCTATTATTACATATTACCCCTCCTATTACTACATATTTCCCATCCTATTATTCCATATTACCCCTCCTATTATTCCATATTACCCCTCATTATTACATATTACCCCTCCTATTATTACATATTATCCTCCCTATTATTCCATATTACCCTTTTTATTATTCCATATTACCCTTCTTATTATTACATATTACCCGTCCTATTATTCCTGATTACTGTTCCTTGTATTTCAAATTACTCCTCCTATTATTCCTTATTACCCCTCTTCTTATTCCTCATTACCCATCCTATTATTGCATATTGCCTATCATATTATTACATATTACCCCTCTATTATTACATATTATCCCTCTTATTATTCCACATTAACCATCCTATTATTACATATTATCCCTCTTATTATTCCACATTAACCATCCTATTATTACATATTACCCTTCTTATTATTACGTTACCCTTCCTATTATTACATATTACCCCTCTATTATTACATATTACCCCTCCTATTATTCCATATTACCCATCCTTTTATTCCATATTACTCATCCTATTATTACATATTACCCATCCTATTATTACATATTACCCATCCTATTATTACATATTACCCCTCTATTATTACATATTACCACTCCTATTATTACATATTAGCTTTCCTATTATTACATATTACTCTTCCTATTATTCCATATTACCCCTCTTGTTGTTCCATATTACCCCTCCTATTATTACATATTACCCATCCTTTTGTTCCATATTACCCATCCTATTATTACATATTACCCCTTCTAATATTACATATTACCCATCCATTTATTCCATATTACCCATCCTATTATTACATATTACCGCTTCTATTATCACATATTACCCCTCCTATTATTACATATTACCCATCCTATTTTTCCATATTACTTCCATATTACTCCTCTTATTATACCATATTACCCATCCTATTATTACATATTACCCTTCCTATTATTACATATTACCCCTCCTATTATTCCATATTACTCTTACTAGTATTCCATATTACTCCTCCTATTATTACATATAACCCATCCTATTATTCCATATTAACCCTCATATTATTACATATTACACCTTCTATTATTACATATTACCCCTCCTATTATTACATATTACCCATCCTGTTATTCCATATTATCCTTTCTATTATTCCATATTACTCCTCCTATTATTTCATACTGCCCCTCCTGTTAATCCATATTACCCCTCCTATTTACATATTACCCCTCCTATTATTACATTTTTCCCATCCTATTATTGCATATTACCCATCCTATTATTACATATTACCCATCCTATTATTACATATTACCCCTCTATTATTACATATTACCACTCCTATTATTACATATTAGCTTTCCTATTATTACATATTACCTTTCCTATTATTACATATTAACCCTCTACTATTATATAATATCCCTCTTATTATTCAACATTACCCATCCTATTACTACATATTTCCCTTCCTATTATTGCATGCTACCCTTACTATTATTACATATTACTCTTCCTATTATTCCATATTACCCCTCTTGTTGTTCCATATTACCCCTCCTATTATTACATATTACCCATCCTATTTTTCCATATTACTCCTCTTATTATACCATATTACCCATCCTATTATTACATATTACCCTTCCTATTATTACATATTACCCCTCCTATTATTCCATATTACTCTTACTAGTATTCCATATTACTCCTCCTATTATTACATATAACCCATCCTATTATTCCATATTAACCCTCCTATTATTACATATTACCCCTCCTATTATTACATATTACCCCTTCTATTATTACATATTACACCTTCTATTATTACATATTACCCCTCCTATTATTACATATTACCCATCCTGTTATTCCATATTATCCTTTCTATTATTCCATATTACTCCTCCTATTATTTCATATTGCCCCTCCTGTTATTCCATATTACCCCTCCTATTTACATATTACCCCTCCTATTATTACATTTTTCCCATCCTATTATTACATATTACCCCTCCTATTATTATATATTACCCCTCCTATTATTACATATTACCCATTCTATTTTTCAATATTACTCCTCTTATTATTCCATATTACCCCTCCTATTATTACATATTACTCCTCCTATTATTACATATTACCCCTCCTATTATTACATATTATCCTCCCTATTATTCCATATTATCGTTTTTATTATTCCATATTACTTCTACTATTGTTCCATATTGCTCCTCTTATTATTCCATATTACCCATCCTATTATTACATATTACCCTTCTTATTATTGCATAATATCCCTCCTATTATTCTATATTACCCCTCCTATTTTTACATATTACCCCTTGTGATCATTCTGCTTAAATATGGCTATAACTCAGAAATGTATTTTGATCTCTGGGTATAGTATCTCCCTTCTTACCTGCATTTATTCATAATGTGCGCAGCTATAAGCCTAGGTGTATATTGGCAGTAGTAGCAACACTGGAACAATAGGGCTTTGTATCCATCCCAGCAGGGCTCCATTGTATTCCTACACAGCTCTGAGTGATCAAAGAAACATGCATTGTGCAGGGAGATCAGACCTGGTTGATAACATTGTATCATTCCACTTGGTCTCAGCTCTATACAAAAAATCTGGACTTGAGTGCATTATTCAATCAGACTTGCTGCCGCCGGTGACCTCATTCTGGGAGGTGGCATAAAGGGTATAAAAGATGAGGTAAGAGGCAATGGGAGGAGATTTTGGGCTGAGACTGTGCTGAGACTATAAGAGTTTACTGAGAGACCACTGTGAAGAGCATGCAGGCGGGATTGTTGTATTAATGCCACATGCTAAGCAGTCTCCACTGGGTATTCACACATGACAGAGCATGTGTGAGTGTTGGATATAAAGCCACATCAAGGAGATGCGTGGTAAAGTAATTATTTCACTTTTATGCCCTTTTTATTTTTATTGTACTGTATCTTGTAACTAGTAACTGTTAATGCTTGCATATATCTACATATCTGTTCTGAACTGCATGTGTTAGATGTTAATACCGACCCATTTAGGGGTTAATAAATATATAAAATTTAGAAAGCTTGTCTTGTATTTATCTTGTGAACCCGGCACTCACTGGCGGTGAGTGTGGTTTATATGAAAGAAGACTCAGGTGTGAGCCAACGCGGTGTTGGCGCACTGAGGATCTTTTACACCCCTCTTATTATTACATATTACTCATCCTTTTATTACATATTACCCCTCTAATTATTACATATTACCCTTCTAATTATTATCTTTTTTAATTTCTATTATTATCTAAATCTTTTTCCAAGATGGCGCCGCTGGAGTGGCTGCCAGCTACAGCAGTTCTGAGACTCTCTATCTTATTTTTCTTTCTATGACTCGTTTTGTACCTCTCTACTTAAGGACTTTGCACTATGAAAAAGACTTGGACCCTTGTGATACTTTTTTTTTTTTTTTTGTTTTTATCTGTATTTTTGTTCTGCTTGAAAATGGGATCTTTTGTGTATGCAGACAATTCCTTTGTCTATACAAGAGAGGAAATTCTGCAGCTCAGAGGCACAGCAGGACGGCATACCATCTGCTCACACATCCCCCGTGAGATTTGGAGAAAGAAAAAGCGGGTGAGGGGATGCAGAGCTGGTACTCTTCAGAGGATTAAAAAGAGGCGTTACCGACCAGCTGTTCCCTCCATCATTATGGGCAATGTGAGATCTCTTGCAAACAAGATGGATGAACTAACAGCGCTCACCAGGCAGCATCAGGAGTTTCGGGCGTGCAGCATGATGCTACTTACAGAGACTTGGCTCACTGAAGTTACTCCTGACCCTCTGGTCTCCTTGGATGGTTTTAAACTCCTTCGGGCAGACAGGACAAGGGAGAGCGGTAAGAGGAAAGGAGGAGGGCTGGCAATGTTTGTGAATAATAGATGGTGTAATCCTAGGCACATTGTGATTAAGGATCAAACTTGCTGTAAGGACATTGAACTATTAGCTGTGAGCATGAGACCTTTCTACCTACCAAGGGAACTATCACATGTCATCGTGATAGCTGCATATGTCCCCCCCTCTGCGAAAGCTGACGCTGCCTGCGAGGTCCTACAAGCCACGCTGAGCCAGTTACAGTCTCAGCACCCCCAGGCCCTCTTTCTTCTGTCGGGTGATTTCAACCACGCCTCTCCATCATCCACACTGCCCAGTTTCACACAGTATGTAACCTGCCACACAAGAGACAACAAAACACTGGACTTGTT
This sequence comes from Leptodactylus fallax, assembly GCA_947044405.1. Classification (NCBI taxonomy): domain Eukaryota; kingdom Metazoa; phylum Chordata; class Amphibia; order Anura; family Leptodactylidae; genus Leptodactylus; species Leptodactylus fallax. The sequence goes on along the minus strand of CAMRHE010000553.1, from coordinate 152,421 downwards.
CTTTGCCAACGTGAGGGAGGCATATAACTCATCAGCCCTACCGCCCCTGGGGAGATCGGATCACAACCTAGTACATCTCCGACCTGTGTACAAGCCACTTGTACGTAGAGAACCAGCTGTCACCCGCACAGTGAGGATATGGTCCGAGGAGAGTGATGAGGCTCTGAGGGATTGTTTTGACACAACCGCATGGGAAGTTCTGCAGGATTCTTATGGGGAAGACATAGAAGGACTCACACACTGCATAACGGACTACATTAATTTTTGTGTGGACAACACAGTACCCACAAAAGTGGTGAGGTGCTTCTCCAATAACAAACCATGGATTAACTCTGATATAAAAACACTACTTAAGGAGAAAAAGATGGCATTCAGGACAAGAGATAAGGAGGGGTTGAGGGAAGTACAAAAGGAGCTGAGGCATCAAATCAGGCAGGGAAAAGCCAGTTATAAGGAAAAAATGGGAAAGCAAATGGAAAGAAAAGACATAAGGGGGGTCTGGGAGGGGCTTAAGTCAATTTCGGGTCATAAACAGTCTGTCTGCCAGATTGAGGCAGATGTTAATTGGCTTAATGAACTAAACCTATTCTTCAACAGATTTGATCACACACCAGCTCCTCCCACCCCAGTATGTCCTTCAGCTCCCCCCACCACAATGACTTCTCCCCATGCGGCCACTTCCCAACAGACCAGTAAATCCAGAAATCCGTCTTTATCTGGCCACAGTCTGACCTTCACACGGGCCCAGGTGAGGAAGGAGATGAAAAAGATCAAGGCGAGGAAAGCCGCAGGGCCAGATGACATCAGTGCAAGGCTAATTAAGACTTGCGGGGACCAGCTGTGTGGTATAATTACATATATGTATAATATGAGCCTGAGGCAGGAAATAGTCCCTGAATTATGGAAATCTTCTTGTGTGGTACCAGTTCCAAAGAAACATCACCCTATGGACCTCAACGACTACAGACCTGTAGCACTGACATCCCACCTGATGAAGATCTTAGAGAGATTGGTTCTCACACATCTCCGCCCTCTAGTGAGCCCCGCTATGGACCCCCTCCAGTTTGCTTATCGGCCGGGCATTGGGGTAGATGATGCCATCAACCATCTTCTTCACAGGGCTCTGTCTCACCTGGAGAAACCAGGGAACACAGTGAGAATAATGTTCTTTGACTTCTCCAGTGCTTTTAACACCATACAGCCCAGGTTATTGAGGGACAAGCTGGGCCTTGCTGGAGTGGACCACCACCTCTCCAACTGGATCCTAGACTACCTCACAAATCGAGCTCAATACGTGAGAGCCCGAGACTGTGTGTCAGGTACCGTGATCTGTAATACGGGGGCACCTCAGGGTACGGTTCTCGCCCCTTTCCTCTTCACACTGTACACTGCTGATTTTAGGTGCTCTCATCCAGCTGCTACCTACAGAAGTATTCTGACGACTCTGCAATAGTGGGTCTCATCACAGATGATGATGACAGGGAGTACAGAGAACTGAACCAGCATTTTGTGGACTGGTGCCACCGGAACCACCTGAAGATTAACGCGGGGAAGACCAAGGAGATGGTGGTGGACTTCCGCAAAGGCAGAAGCCCTCCTAAACCAGTGGACATCCTGGGGACGGGCATCGAGATTGTGAACACCTATAAGTACCTGGGTTTGCTCCTTAATAATAAGCTGGACTGGGCAGATCATATGGAGGCCCTGTACAGGAAGGGCCACAGCAGGCTCTACCTGCTTAGGAAGCTGAGAGCCTTTGGAATCCGGGGGGCACTTCTTAGAACTTTCTTCAACTCGGTAGTGGCATCAGCCATCTTCTTTGGAGTGGCCTGCTGGGGGAGCAGTATATCAACCAGGGACAGAAATAAACTTGACAAGCTGATTAGAAGGGCCAGCTCTGTCCTGGGGAGCCCACTGGACCCAGTGCAGGTGGTGGGTGACAGAAGGATACTGTCCGTGGTGAGCTCCATGCAGAAGAAGAAGTCCCATCCCATGCATGAGACTGTGATAGCGCTGGGCAGTACTGTCAGTGACCGACTGCTCCACCCTAGGTGTGAGAAGGAGCGCTATCGGAAGTCTTTCCTCCCCACCGCGGTTAGGCTGTACAACCAACAACCGACCTAAGCGGAGATCATTACACACAGAGAACTGAAATATCTCTCTGCCTGTTATATCCCCCCCCACCTCTGCTACGTCCTATCTGTCTGTCTGCTATTAATGTAATGCCTCTCACCTTGGAACATTCCTGTACATGTTGTATTTGTATTTGTATCTGCTTATCTTATCTTATCTTTGCTGCTGTAACACACTGAATTTCCCCATTGTGGGACTATTAAAGGACTATTATTATTATTATTATTATTACATATTATCCTTCCTATTATTACATATTACCCCTCTATTATTACACATTATCCCTCTCATTATTCCACATTACCCCTCCTATTATTACATATTTCCCTTCCTATTATTACATGTTACCCTTACTATTATTACATATTGCTCATCCTATTATTCCATATTGCCCCTCTTGTTGTTCCATATTACCCCTCCTATTATTAGATATTACCCATCCTTTTGTTCCATATTACCCATCCTATTATTACATATTACACCTTCTATTATTACATAATACCCATCCTTTTAATCCATATTACCCATCCTTTTAATCCATATTACCCATCCTATTATTAAATATTACCCTTCCTATTATTACATATTACCCCTCCTATTATTCCATATTACTCTTCCTATTATTCCATATTACCCCTCCTATTATTACATATTACCCCTTCTATTATTACATATTACCCCTTCTATTATTGCATATTACCTTTCCTATTATTACATATTTCCCATCCTGTTATTACATATTACCCATCATATTATTACATATTAACCTTTCTAATATTACATGTTACCCCTCCTATTATTCAATATTACCCATCCTATTATTCCATATTACCCCTCCTGTTATTCCATATTACCCCACCTATTATTCCATATTACCCCTCCTATTATTCCATATTACCCCTCCTATTATTACATATTACCCCTCCTATTATTCATTATTACCCCTCCTATTATTACATATTACCCATCCTATTTTTCCATATTACTCCTGTTATTATTCCATATTACCCCTCCTATTATTACATATTACCTCTTCCATTATTACATATTACCTTTCCTATTATTACATTTCCCATCCTGTTATTACATATTACCCATCCTATTATTACATATTAACCTTTCTAATATTACATGTTACCTCTCCTATTATTCCATATTACCCCTTCCATTATTACATATTACCCCTTTTATTATTGCATATTACCTTTCCTATTATTACATATTTCCCATCCTGTTATTACATATTAACCTTTCTAATATTACATGTTACCTCTCCTATTATTACATATTACCCATCCTATTATTCCATATTACCCCTCCTTTTATCCCATTTCACCCCTCTTATTACATTTTACTCTTCCTATTATTCCATATTACTCTTCCTAGTATTCCAAATTACTAATATTACATGTTACTCCTCCAATTATTACATATAACCCATCCTATTCTTCCATATTACCTATCCTATTATTCCATATTACCCATCCTGTTATTCCATATTTCCCCTCCTAGTATTCCATATTACCCATCCACTTATTACATATTAACCTTCTATTACCCCTCCTAATATTACATATCACCCCTTCTATTATTCCATATTACCCCTCCTATTATTACATATTACCCTTCCTATTATTAAATTTTACCCTTTCTAATATTACATATTACCCCTCTTATTTTTCCATATTACCCCTCCTATTATTACATATTACCCATCCTATTATTACATTTTATCGCTCCTATTATTCCATATTACCCATCCTTTTTTTTAAATATTATCCTTTCTATTATTCCATATTACTCCTCCTATTATTCCATATTACCCTTCTTATTATTCTATATCAACGTTCTTATTATTCCATATTTCCCTTCCTGTTATTCCATATTACCCCTCCTATTATTACATATTACCCCTTTTATTATTACATATTATCCTCCCTATTATTACATTTTAACCCTCCTATTATTACATATTATCCTCCCTATTATTCCATATTACTCCTCTTATTATTCCATATTACCCATCCTATTATTACATATTACCCTTCCTATTATTACATATTACCCTTCCTATTATTACATATTAACCATCCTCTTATTACATATTACCCCTCCTATTATTACATATTATCCTCCCTATTGTTCCATATTACTCCTCTTATTATTCCATATTACCCATCCTATTATTACATATTAACCATCCTCTTATTACATATTACCCCTCCTATTATTATATATTACTCCTCTTATTATTCCATATTAGACTTTGTATTACTCCTTTTTACCCATTCTATTTCTCCCTATTACCCCTTCTTTTATTATATATTACTCGTCTCATTATTCCATATTACCCTTCCTTTTGCCTGATATTATCCCCTCCTATTACTGGATATTGCCCCCCACAGGATATGTTCTGTATTTTGCAGTGTGATATATAATGTACAGCAGCCGGGGTGTGAGGGGTTAATGTATGGCTGGGGGGAGGGGGCTGGCGATGAATGGAGGTCTTTGAGCAGGAGGGACAGGCAGAGGCGGAAGGAAAGTGCTGGAGAGAGGAAGAGGAGAAGGAGAAGGACGTGGACCCTGAGGGACAGCAGTCAGCCGGACCCTATATGTGTGTATATACAGGGGACTCCCTGATAATACCCTGGGCAGTGCCCTGTCTAACCCCTGCCATCCTGCTCCCAGTATATACTGCCTGCCTCCGATATAACACTACCTGCTCCCAGTATATACTGCCTGCCTCCGATATAACACTACCTGCTCCCAGTATATACTGCCTGCCTCCGATATAACACTACCTGCTCCCAGTATATACTGCCTGCCCCCGATATAACACTACCTGATCCCAGTATATACTGCCTGCCTCCGATGTAACACTACCTGCTCCCAGTATATACTGCCTGCCTCCGATATAACACTACCTGCTCCCAGTATATACTGCCTGCCTCGGATATAACACTACCTGCTCCCAGTATATACTGCCTGCCTCCGATGTAACACTACCTGCTCCCAGTATATACTGCCTGCCTCCGATATAACACTACCTGCTCCCAGTATATACTGCCTGCCTCCGATATAACACTACCTGCTCCCAGTATATACTGCCTGCCCCCGGTATAACACTACCTGCTCCCAGTATAACACTACCTGCTCCCAGTATATACTGCCTGCCCCCAGTATAACACTACCTGCTCCCAGTATATACTGCCTGCCTCCGATGTAACACTACCTGCTCCCAGTATATACTGCCTGCCTCCGATGTAACACTACCTGCTCCCAGTATATACTGCCTGCCCCCGATATAACACTACCTGCTCCCAGTATATACTGCCTGCCTCCGATGTAACACTACCTGCTCCCAGTATATACTGCCTGCCCCCGATATAACACTACCTGATCCCAGTATATACTGCCTGCCTCCGATGTAACACTACCTGCTCCCAGTATATACTGCCTGCCTCCGATGTAACACTACCTGCTCCCAGTATATACTGCCTGCCTCCGATATAACACTACCTGCTCCCAGTATATACTGCCTGCCTCCGATATAACACTACCTGCTCCCAGTATATACTGCCTGCCTCCGATATAACACTACCTGCTCCCAGTATATACTGCCTGCCCCCGGTATAACACTACCTGCTCCCAGTATAACACTACCTGCTCCCAGTATATACTGCCTGCCCCCAGTATAACACTACCTGCTCCCAGTATATACTGCCTGCCTCCGATGTAACACTACCTGCTCCCAGTATATACTGCCTGCCTCCGATGTAACACTACCTGCTCCCAGTATATACTGCCTGCCCCCGATATAACACTACCTGCTCCCAGTATATACTGCCTGCCTCCGATGTAACACTACCTGCTCCCAGTATATACTGCCTGCCCCCGATATAACACTACCTGATCCCAGTATATACTGCCTGCCTCCGATGTAACACTACCTGCTCCCAGTATATACTGCCTGCCTCCGATGTAACACTACCTGCTCCCAGTATATACTGCCTGCCTCCGATATAACACTACCTGCTCCCAGTATATACTGCCTGCCTCCGATATAACACTACCTGCTCCCAGTATATACTGCCTGCCCCCAGTATAACACTACCTGCTCCCAGTATAACACTACCTGCTCCCAGTATATACTGCCTGCCTCCGATATAACACTCTCTGCTCCCAGTATATACTGCCTGCCTCCAATAAAACACTACCTGCTCCCAGTATATACTGCCTGCCCCCAGTATAACACTACCTGCTCCCAGTCTATACTGCCTGCCTCCGATATAACACTCTGCCCCAGTATATACTGCCTGCCCCCAGTATAACACTACCTGCTCCCAGTATATACTGCCTGCCTCCGATATAACACTACCTGCTCCCAGTATATACTGCCTGCCCCCAGTATAACACTACCTGCTCCCAGTATATACTGCCTGCCCCCGATATAACACTACCTGCTCCCAGTATATACTGCCTGCCCCCGATATAACACTACCTGCTCCCAGTATATACTGCCTGCCCCCAGATATAACACTACCTGCTCCCAGTATATACTGCCTGCCCCCAGTATAACACTACCTGCTCCCAGTATATACTGCCTGCCCCCAGTATAACACTACCTGCTCCCAGTATATACTGCCTGCCCCCAGTATAACACTACCTGCTCCCAGTATATACTGCCTGCCCCCAGTATAACACTACCTGCTCCCAGTATATACTGCCTGTCTCCGATATAACACTACCTGCTCCCAGTATAACACTCTCTGCCCCCAGTATAACACTACCTGCTCCCAGTATATACTGCCTGTCTCCGATATAACACTACCTGCTCCCAGTATAACACTCTCTGCCCCCAGTATAACACTCTCCGCCCCCAGTATAACACTCTCTGCTCCCAGTATAACAGTACCTGCTTCCAGTATAACACTCTCTGCTCCCAGTATAACACTACCTGCTCCCAGTATAACACTCTCTGCTCCCAGTATATACTGCCTGCCCCCGATATAACACTTTCCGCCCCAGTATAACACTCTCCGCCCCCAGTATAACACTCTCCGCCCCCAGTATAACACTCTCTGCTCCCAGTATAACTCTCTGCTCCCAGTATAACACTACCTGCCCCCAGTATAACACTCTCCGCCCCCAGTATATACTGCCTGCCCCCAGTATAACACTACCTGCTCCCAGTATATACTGCCTGCCTCCGATATAACACTACCTGCTCCCAGTATATACTGCCTGCCCCCGATATAACACTACCTGCTCCCAGTATATACTGCCTGCCCCCAGTATAACACTACCTGCTCCCAGTATATACTGCCTGCCCCCAGTATAACACTACCTGCTCCCAGTATATACTGCCTGCCCCCAGTATAACACTACCTGCTCCCAGTCTATACTGCCTGCCTCCGATATAACACTCTGCCCCAGTATATACTGCCTGCCCCCAGTATAACACTACCTGCTCCCAGTATATACTGCCTGCCTCCAATATAACACTACCTGCTCCCAGTATATACTGCCTGCCTCCGATATAACACTACCTGCTCCCAGTATATACTGCCTGCCCCCAGTATAACACTACCTGCTCCCAGTATATACTGCCTGCCTCCGATATAACACTACCTGCTCCCAGTATATACTGCCTGCCTCCGATATAACACTACCTGCTCCCAGTATATACTGCCTGCCTCCGATATAACACTACCTGCTCCCAGTATATACTGCCTGCCTCCGATATAACACTACCTGCTCCCAGTATATACTGCCTGCCTCCGATATAACACTACCTGCTCCCAGTATATACTGCCTGCCTCCGATATAACACTACCTGCTCCCAGTATATACTGCCTGCCTCCGATATAACACTACCTGCTCCCAGTATATACTGCCTGCCCCCGATATAACACTACCTGCTCCCAGTATATACTGCCTTCCCCCGGTATAACACTACCTGCTCCCAGTATATACTGCCTGCCTCCGATATAACACTACCTGCTCCCAGTATATACTGCCTGCCCCCAGTATAACTCTACCTGCTCCCAGTATATACTGCCTGCCTCCGATATAACACTACCTGCTCCCAGTATATACTGCCTGCCCCAGTATAACACTACTTGCTCCCAGTATATACTGCCTGCCCCCAGTATAACACTACCTGCTCCCAGTATATACTGCCTGTCCCCAGTATAACACTACCTGCTCCCAGTATATACTGCCTGCCCCCGATATAACACTACCTGCTCCCAGTATATACTGCCTGTCTCCGATATAACACTACCTGCTCCCAGTATAACACTCTCTGCCCCCAGTATAACACTACCTGCTCCCAGTATATACTGCCTGTCTCCGATATAACACTACCTGCTCCCAGTATAACACTCTCTGCCCCCAGTATAACACTCTCCGCCCCCAGTATAACACTCTCTGCTCCCAGTATAACAGTACCTGCTTCCAGTATAACACTCTCTGCCCCCAGTATAACACTCTCTGCTCCCAGTATAACACTACCTGCTCCCAGTATAACACTCTCTGCTCCCAGTATATACTGCCTGCCCCCGATATAACACTTTCCGCCCCAGTATAACACTCTCCGCCCCAGTATAACACTCTCCGCCCCCAGTATAATACTCTCTGCTCCCAGTATAACACTCTCTGCTCCCAGTATAACTCTCTGCTCCCACTATAACACTACCTGCCCCCAGTATAACTCTCTGCTCCCAGTATAACACTACCTGCCCCCAGTATAACTCTCTGCTCCCAGTATAACACTACCTGCCCCCAGTATAACACTCTCTGCCCCCAGTATAACACTCTCTGCTCCCAGTATAACACTACCTGCTCCCAGTATAACACTCTCTGCTCCCAGTATATACTGCCTGCCCCCGATATAACACTTTCCGCCCCAGTATAACACTCTCCGCCCCAGTATAACACTCTCCGCCCCCAGTATAATACTCTCTGCTCCCAGTATAACACTCTCTGCTCCCAGTATAACTCTCTGCTCCCAGTATAACACTACCTGCCCCCAGTATAACTCTCTGCTCCCAGTATAACACTACCTGCCCCCAGTATAACACTCTCCGCCCCCAGTATATACTGCCTGCCCCCAGTATAACACTACCTGCTCCCAGTATATACTGCCTGCCTCCGATATAACACTACCTGCTCCCAGTATATACTGCCTGCCCCCGATATAACACTACCTGCTCCCAGTATATACTGCCTGCCCCCAGTATAACACTACCTGCTCCCAGTATATAATGCCTGCCCCCGATATAACACTACCTGCTCCCAGTATATACTGCCTGCCCCCAGTATAACACTACCTGCTCCCAGTATATACTGCCTGCCCCCAGTATAACACTACCTGCTCCCAGTATATACTGCCTGTCCCTAAACCTCCCGATATAACACTACCTGCTCCCAGTATAACAATCTCTGCCCCCAGTATAACACTCTCCGCCCCCAGTATATACTGCTGTCTCCGTTACTCTCTGCCCCCAGTATAACACTCTCTGCTGCCAGTATAACACTACCTGCTCCCAGTATAACACTCTCTGCCCCCAGTATAACACTCTCTGCCCCCAGTATAACACTCTCCGCCCCCAGTATAACACTCTCCGCCCCCAGTATAACACTCTCTGCTCCCAGTATAACAGTACCTGCTTCCAGTATAACACTCTCTGCTCCCAGTATAACACTACCTGCTCCCAGTATAACACTCTCTGCTCCCAGTATATACTGCCTGCCCCCGATATAACACTTTCCGCCCCAGTATAACACTCTCCGCCCCAGTATAACACTCTCCGCCCCCAGTATAACACTCTCTGCTCCCAGTATAACTCTCTGCTCCCAGTATAACACTACCTGCCCCCAGTATAACACTCTCCGCCCCCAGTATATACTGCCTGCCCCCAGTATAACACTACCTGCTCCCAGTATATACTGCCTGCCTCCGATATAACACTACCTGCTCCCAGTATATACTGCCTGCCCCCGATATAACACTACCTGCTCCCAGTATATACTGCCTGCCCCCAGTATAACACTACCTGCTCCCAGTATATACTGCCTGCCCCCAGTATAACACTACCTGCTCCCAGTATATACTGCCTGCCCCCAGTATAACACTACCTGCTCCCAGTCTATACTGCCTGCCTCCGATATAACACTCTGCCCCAGTATATACTGCCTGCCCCCAGTATAACACTACCTGCTCCCAGTATATACTGCCTGCCTCCAATATAACACTACCTGCTCCCAGTATATACTGCCTGCCTCCGATATAACACTACCTGCTCCCAGTATATACTGCCTGCCCCCAGTATAACACTACCTGCTCCCAGTATATACTGCCTGCCTCCGATATAACACTACCTGCTCCCAGTATATACTGCCTGCCTCCGATATAACACTACCTGCTCCCAGTATATACTGCCTGCCTCCGATATAACACTACCTGCTCCCAGTATATACTGCCTGCCTCCGATATAACACTACCTGCTCCCAGTATATACTGCCTGCCTCCGATATAACACTACCTGCTCCCAGTATATACTGCCTGCCTCCGATATAACACTACCTGCTCCCAGTATATACTGCCTGCCTCCGATATAACACTACCTGCTCCCAGTATATACTGCCTGCCCCCGATATAACACTACCTGCTCCCAGTATATACTGCCTTCCCCCGGTATAACACTACCTGCTCCCAGTATATACTGCCTGCCTCCGATATAACACTACCTGCTCCCAGTATATACTGCCTGCCCCCAGTATAACTCTACCTGCTCCCAGTATATACTGCCTGCCTCCGATATAACACTACCTGCTCCCAGTATATACTGCCTGCCCCAGTATAACACTACTTGCTCCCAGTATATACTGCCTGCCCCCAGTATAACACTACCTGCTCCCAGTATATACTGCCTGTCCCCAGTATAACACTACCTGCTCCCAGTATATACTGCCTGCCCCCGATATAACACTACCTGCTCCCAGTATATACTGCCTGTCTCCGATATAACACTACCTGCTCCCAGTATAACACTCTCTGCCCCCAGTATAACACTACCTGCTCCCAGTATATACTGCCTGTCTCCGATATAACACTACCTGCTCCCAGTATAACACTCTCTGCCCCCAGTATAACACTCTCCGCCCCCAGTATAACACTCTCTGCTCCCAGTATAACAGTACCTGCTTCCAGTATAACACTCTCTGCCCCCAGTATAACACTCTCTGCTCCCAGTATAACACTACCTGCTCCCAGTATAACACTCTCTGCTCCCAGTATATACTGCCTGCCCCCGATATAACACTTTCCGCCCCAGTATAACACTCTCCGCCCCAGTATAACACTCTCCGCCCCCAGTATAATACTCTCTGCTCCCAGTATAACACTCTCTGCTCCCAGTATAACTCTCTGCTCCCACTATAACACTACCTGCCCCCAGTATAACTCTCTGCTCCCAGTATAACACTACCTGCCCCCAGTATAACTCTCTGCTCCCAGTATAACACTACCTGCCCCCAGTATAACACTCTCTGCCCCCAGTATAACACTCTCTGCTCCCAGTATAACACTACCTGCTCCCAGTATAACACTCTCTGCTCCCAGTATATACTGCCTGCCCCCGATATAACACTTTCCGCCCCAGTATAACACTCTCCGCCCCAGTATAACACTCTCCGCCCCCAGTATAATACTCTCTGCTCCCAGTATAACACTCTCTGCTCCCAGTATAACTCTCTGCTCCCAGTATAACACTACCTGCCCCCAGTATAACTCTCTGCTCCCAGTATAACACTACCTGCCCCCAGTATAACACTCTCCGCCCCCAGTATATACTGCCTGCCCCCAGTATAACACTACCTGCTCCCAGTATATACTGCCTGCCTCCGATATAACACTACCTGCTCCCAGTATATACTGCCTGCCCCCGATATAACACTACCTGCTCCCAGTATATACTGCCTGCCCCCAGTATAACACTACCTGCTCCCAGTATATAATGCCTGCCCCCGATATAACACTACCTGCTCCCAGTATATACTGCCTGCCCCCAGTATAACACTACCTGCTCCCAGTATATACTGCCTGCCCCCAGTATAACACTACCTGCTCCCAGTATATACTGCCTGCCACCGATATAACACTACCTGCTCCCTATATATAGTGCCTGTCTCCGATATAACACTACCTGCTCCCAGTATAACAATCTCTGCCCCCAGTATAACACTACCTGCTCCCAGTATATACTGCCTGTCTCCGATATAACACTACCTGCTCCCAGTATAACACTCTCTGCCCCCAGTATAACACTCTCTGCTGCCAGTATAACACTACCTGCTCCCAGTATAACACTCTCTGCCCCCAGTATAACACTCTCCGCCCCCAGTATAACACTCTCTGCTCCCAGTATAACAGTACCTGCTCCCAGTATAACACTCTCTGCCCCCAGTATAACACTCTCTGCTTCCAGTATAACACTCTCTGCTCCCAGTATAACACTACCTGCTCCCAGTATAACACTCTCTGCTCCCAGTATAACACTACCTGCCCCCAGTATAACACTCTCCGCCCCCAGTATAACACTACCTGCCCCCAGTATAACACTCTCCGCCCCCAGTATATACTGCCTGCCCCCAGTATAACACTACCTGCTCCCAGTATATACTGCCTGCCTCCGATATAACACTACCTGCTCCCAGTATATACTGCCTGCCCCCAGTATAACACTACCTGCTCCCAGTATATACTGCCTGCCTCCGATATAACACTACCTGCTCCCAGTATATACTGCCTGCCCCCAGTATAACACTACCTGCTCCCAGTATATACTGCCTGCCCCCAGTATAACACTACCTGCTCCCAGTATATACTGCCTGTCTCCGATATAACACTACCTGCTCCCAGTATAACACTCTCTGCTCCCAGTATAACACTCTCCGCCCCCAGTATAACACTACCTGCTCCCAGTATAACACTCTCCGCCCCCAGTATAACACTACCTGCTCCCAGTATATACTGCCTGCCTCCGATTTAACACTACCTGCTCCCAGTATATACTGCCTGCCTCCGATATAACACTACCTGCTCCCAGTATATACTGCCTGCCCCCAGTATAACACTACCTGCTCCCAGTATATACTGCCTGCCCCCAGTATAACACTACCTGCTCCCAGTATATACTGCCTGCCTCCGATATAACACTACCTGCTCCCAGTATATACTGCCTGCCCCCGATATAACACTACCTGCTCCCAGTATATACTGCCTGCCCCCAGTATAACACTACCTGCTCCCAGTATATACTGCCTGCCCCCAGTATAACACTACCTGCTCCCAGTATATACTGCCTGCCACCGATATAACACTACCTGCTCCCAGTATATACTGCCTGTCTCCGATATAACACTACCTGCTCCCAGTATAACAATCTCTGCCCCCAGTATAACACTACCTGCTCCCAGTATATACTGCCTGTCTCCGATATAACACTACCTGCTCCCAGTATAACACTCTCTGCCCCCAGTATAACACTCTCTGCTGCCAGTATAACACTACCTGCTCCCAGTATAACACTCTCTGCCCCCAGTATAACACTCTCCGCCCCCAGTATAACACTCTCTGCTCCCAGTATAACAGTACCTGCCCCCAGTATAACACTCTCTGCTTCCAGTATAACACTCTCTGCTCCCAGTATAACACTACCTGCCCCCAGTATAACACTCTTCGCCCCCAGTATAACACTACCTGCCCCCAGTATAACACTCTCCGCCCCCAGTATATACTGCCTGCCCCCAGTATAACACTCTCTGCTCCCAGTATATACTGCCTGCCCCCGATATAACACTCTCCGCCCCAGTATAACACTCTCCGCCCCCAGTATAACACTCTCTGCTCCCAGTATAACTCTCTGCTCCCAGTATAACACTCTCTGCTCCCAGTATAACTCTCTGCTCCCAGTATAACACTCTCCGCCCCCAGTATAACACTACCTGCCCCCAGTATAACACTCTCCGCCCCCAGTATATACTGCCTGCCCCCAGTATAACACTACCTGCTCCCAGTATATACTGCCTGCCTCCGATATAACACTACCTGCTCCCAGTATATACTGCCTGCCCCCAGTATAACACTACCTGCTCCCAGTATATACTGCCTGTCCCCAGTATAACACTACCTGCTCCCAGTATATACTGCCTGCCCCCGATATAACACTACCTGCTCCCAGTATATACTGCCTGCCCCCGATATAACACTACCTGCTCCCAGTATATACTGCCTGCCCCCAGTATAACACTACCTGCTCCCAGTATATACTGCCTGTCCCCAGTATAACACTACCTGCTCCCAGTATATACTGCCTGCCCCCAGTATAACACTACCTGCTCCCAGTATATACTGCCTGTCTCCGATATAACACTACCTGCTCCCAGTATAACACTCTCTGCCCCCAGTATAACACTCTCTGCTTCCAGTATAACACTCTCTGCTCCCAGTATAACACTACCTGCTCCCAGTATAACACTCTCTGCTCCCAGTATATACTGCCTGCCCCCGATATAACACTCTCCGCCTCAGTATAACACTCTCCGCCCCCAGTATAACACTCTCTGCTCCCAGTATAACTCTCTGCTCCCAGTATAACACTACCTGCCCCCAGTATAACACTCTCCGCCCCCAGTATAACGCTCTCTGCTGCCAGTATAACACTACCTGCTCCCAGTATATACTGCCTGCCCCCGATATAACACTACCTGCTCCCAGTATATACTGCCTGCCTCCGATATAACACTACCTGCTCCCAGTATATACTGCCTGCCTCCGATATAACACTACCTGCTCCCAGTATATACTGCCTGCCCCCAGTATAACACTACCTGCTCCCAGTATATACTGCCTGCCTCCGATATAACACTACCTGCTCCCAGTATATACTGCCTGCCCCCGGTATAACACTACCTGCTCCCAGTATAACACTACCTGCTCCCAGTATATACTGCCTGCCTCCAATATAACACTACCTGCTCCCAGTATATACTGCCTGCCTCCGATATAACACTACCTGCTCCCAGTATATACTGCCTGCCCCCGATATAACACTACCTGCTCCCAGCGCCGCCCATTCAGTCCCCCAGTATACTGCCTGCCTCCAATATAACACTTCCTGCTCCCAGTATATACTGCCTGCCTCCGATATAACACTACCTGCTCCCAGTATATACTGCCTGCCCCCAGTATAACACTACCTGCTCCCAGTATATCTGCCTGCCTCCGGTATAACACTACCTGCTCCCAGTATATACTGCCTGCCTCCGATATACACTACCTGCTCCCAGTATATACTGCCTGCCCCCGATATAACACTACCTGCTCCCAGTTTCTGCCTGCCTCCGTTCACTACCTGCTCCCAGTTTCTGCCTGCCCCCAGTTCCTACCTGCTCCCAGTATATCTGCCTGCCTCCGTTAACACTACCTGCTCCCAGTATATCTGCCTGCCCCCGGTTACACTACCTGCTCCCAGTTACACTCCTGCTCCCGTATTACTGCCTGCCTCCAATATCACTACCTGCTCCCAGTTTCTGCCTGCCTCCGTTCACTACCTGCTCCCAGTATATCTGCCTGCCCCCGATATAACACTACCTGCTCCCAGTATATCTGCCTGCCTCCAATATAACACTTCCTGCTCCCAGTATATACTGCCTGCCTCCGATATAACACTACCTGCTCCCAGTATATACTGCCTGCCTCCGATATAACACTACCTGCTCCCAGTATATACTGCCTGCCCCCAGTATAACACTACCTGCTCCCAGTATAACACTACCTGCTCCCAGTATATACTGCCTGCCCCCGGTATAACACTACCTGCTCCCAGTATATACTGCCTGCCCCCGATATAACACTACCTGCTCCCAGTATAACACTCTCTGCTCCCAGTATAACACTCTCCGCCCCCAGTATAACACTCTCTGCTCCCAGTATAACTCTCTGCTCCCAGTATAACACTACCTGCTCCCAGTATAACACTCTCCGCCCCCGGTATAACACTACCTGCCCCCGATATAACACTCTCTGCCCCCAGTATAACACTCTCCGCCCCCAGTATAACACTCTCTGCTGCCAGTATAACACTACCTGCTCCCAGTATAACACTCTCCGCCCCCAGTATAACACTACCTGCCCCCAGTATAACACTCTCCGCCCCCAGTATAACACTCTCTGCTGCCAGTATAACACTACCTGCCCCCAGTATAACACTCTCCGCCCCCGGTATAACACTACCTGCCCCCAGTATAACACTCTCTGCTCCCAGTATAACACTACCTGCTCCCAGTATAACACTCTCTGCCCCCAGTATAACACTCTCCGCCCCCAGTATAACACTACCTGCCCCCAGTATAACACTCTCCGCCCCCAGTATAACACTACCTGCCCCCAGTATAACACTCTCTGCTCCCAGTATAACACTCTCTGCCCCCAGTATAACACTCTCTGCTCCCAGTATATACTGCCTGCCCCCAGTATAACACTACCTGCTCCCAGTATATACTGCCTGCCTCCGATATAACACTACCTGCTCCCAGTATATACTGCCTGCCCCCGATATAACACTACCTGTTCCCAGTATATACTGCCTGCCTCCGATATAACACTCTCTGCTCCCAGTATAACACTCTCTGCTCCCAGTATAACACTCTCCGCCCCCAGTATAACACTACCTGCCCCCCAGTATAACACTCTCTGCTCCCAGTATAACACTCTCTGCTCCCAGTATAACACTCTCTGCCCCCAGTATAACACTCTCCGCCCCCAGTATAACACTACCTGCCCCCAGTATAACACTCTCTGCCCCCAGTATAACACTCTCCGCCCCCAGTATAACACTCTCTGCCCCAGTATAACACTACCTGCTCCCAGTATAACACTCTCTTCTCCCAGTATAACACTCTCTGCCCCAGTATAACACCCTCTGCTCCCAGTATAACACCCTCTGCTCCCAGTATAACACTCTCTGCCCCCAATATAACACTACCTGTCCCCAGTATAACACTCTCCGTCCCAGTATAACACTCTCTGCCCCCAGTATAACACTCTCTGCTCCAGTATAACACTCTCCGCCCCAGTATAACACTCTCTGCCCCCAGTATAACACTCTCTGCCCCAGGTATAACACTCTCTGCTCCAGTATAACACTCTCTGCTCCAGTATAACACTATCTGCCCCCAGTATAACACTCTCCGCCCCCAGTATAACAGTACCTGCTCCCAGTATAACACTCTCCGCCCCCAGTATAACACTCCGCCCCCAGTATAACACTACCTGCCCCCAGTATAACACTCTCCGCCCCAGTATAACACTCTCTGCCCCCAGTATAACACTCTCCGCTCCCAGTATAACACTCTCTGCCCCAGTATAACACTCTCCGCCCCCAGTATAACACTACCTGCTCCCAGTATAACACTCTCCGCCCCCAGTATAACACTCTCTGCCCCCAGTATAACACTCTCCGCTCCCAGTATAACACTCCCTGCTCCCAGTATAACACTCTCCACCCCCAGTATAACACTCTCTGCCCCCAGTATAACACTACCTGCCCCCAGTATAACACTCTCTGCCCCCAGTATAACACTACCTGCCCCCAGTATAACACTCTCCGCCCCCAGTATAACAGTACCTGCTCCCAGTATAACACTCTCCGCCCCCAGTATAACAGTACCTGCCCCCAGTATAACACTCTCCGCTCCCAAGTATAGCACTCTCTGCTGCCAGTATAACATTATTACCTCCTACCCGCTGCATATCTCTGTATGTAATGCTCTGCCTTCCTGGCAGACACTGTGTTGGGTCCATGGGGTATAGGACACTGTTCTGGGAGTAAGACATCCAGGTATTTGGGTGACAGATATTAGTTTGCAGGGGATCGGGGTATGGTGATGGCGCAGGACAAAGGACGTCCTTGGGAGCCCCCAGATTTATGGTCTGATATGGAGGAGAAGCTGTGGATCCTACAAGATATGAACATGTTATACATCCGGCAGATCGCCCTCAGCCTGCAGGTAATCACCAAAATCTTTCCAGGACTGAGGGGTCAAAAATAGGGGTATGAGAAATCCGCAGTGCTGGATCATGTGATCTGCCGATGAGGAAGCCTTCAGCACATGTGGGTACGTGTCCGTGCTGAGTCCTGGATGTCACACACATTGCTCAATGCCAAGACAGAGACCCTGGTGACAGGCAGGAGCCCCTCATAGAAGTGACGGACACAAGTCCACTATAGAGGTGGCAGGCACAAGCCCCGATAGAGATCACAGACATGAGCCCTCATTAGAGATGACCGGCACAATCCCCTGTAAAGGTGACGGACACAAGCCCCCATAGAGGTGATGGATATGACCCCCAATAGACATGACAGACAAAAGCCCCAGTAGAAGTAATAGTTACACGCTCCCGTAAACATGAGGACACAAGCCCCACTAGAAGTGACTGGTTGAGCCCACATAGAGATACCAGATACGAGTTCCCATAGAGTTGCCCCCTGTAGAGTTTCCAGACAAGAGGGAGCCCCCATACAAGTGATTCAGGGACGATGTTGTCCTATATTGGCCCAGTACACCATTAGCCTCACCAGATGTCTGGGTGGTGTATTCTGGGATATGGAGGGCTGATGTGAGGTATGCAGGACACTCGTCTAGGAGCTGTAATGGTGCTATTTGTACTGAGGTCTCTACTGTTTTTGGTGTTCCAATATCCCTTCTCTACAATGTATGGCCTAATCTGGGGATAGGCTTAGCAAAGGGATCAGGAGTTAGGGTCACAGTACCCCCAGAAACCTTCATTTTGTCTATTATACAAGCTGAGGTCAGTAACTGGGCAGACATCTGTAGGATCATGTCAGGGGCCGCCAGGCTCGCTCTAAGATGCCGATCACACAATGATTTCTGTGTCTCTTTCTGTATCCTGACATTTTGAGAGGACATTGGGGTCTACGGGTCCCCCGCACTGCTAACGTCACAATATTAACTCATTCATGCCTTACACTGGAGATAAGAGCAGGTTGGTGGAGGGACACAATATGACAGTGATCAACATGCTGCAATATGGGACACATGCTTAGAACATGGTACAAGAACAGTCTGGAAGTGGAGAGCACATTCTGGACACATCTGCGATGAGTGTGCTTGACCTGAATCATGACTGACAATTATCTGTGTATGACAAGAATAACTAAAACATATATGAAGTATCAGGGCCAGGCAGGCGAGCAACTATAAGGAGGGCCGAGGGATCAGTCACACCTGTGCCAGGGTTTCAGAGGGTGTCCAAAGACCCCCCTACAATCTAAGAAGAGAAAAGTATTATCAGAGACTATGTTATAGATTCATGTCGATGACTAGGAGCTTAGTCTCCAATGAAAGCGGGAAAAATCTTGGAGACTGAAAGAGACCAGGGTATGACTGATGATGGAGGTGTAGCACAGCCAAAGCCATAGAGAAGATCACCAGATGAGGTTATGACTGATGATGGAGGTGTAGCACAGGAGAAGCCATAGAGAAGATCGTCAGATGAGGTCATGACTGATGATGGAGGTGTAGCACAGCCAAAGCCATAGAGAAGATCACCAGATGAGGTTATGACTGATGATGGAGGTGTAGCACAGGAGAAGCCATAGAGAAGATCACCAGATAAGGTTATGACTGATGATGGAGGTGTAGCACAGGCGAAGCCAAGGAGAAGGTTGTCAGATGAGGTTATGACTGATGATGGAGGTGTAGCACAGGAGAATCCATAGAGAAGATCGTCAGATGAGGTCATGACTGATGATGGAGGTGTAGCACAGGAGAAGCCATGGAGATCATCAGATGAGGTTATGTCTGATGATGGAGGTGTAATACAGGAGAAGCCATGGAGATCACCAGATGAGGTTATGTCTGATGATGGAGGTGTAGCACAGGAGATGCCATGGAGATCACCAGATGAGGTTATGTCTGATGATGGAGGTGTAACACAGGAGAAGCCATGGAGATCACCAGATGAGGTTATGTCTGATGATGGAGGTGTAGCACAGCCAAAGCCATAGAGAAGATCACCAGATGAGGTTATGACTGATGATGGAGGTGTAGCACAGCCAAAGCCATAGAGAAGATCACCAGATGAGGTTATGACTGATGATGAAGGTGTAGCACAGGAGAAGCCATAGAGAAGATCACCAGATAAGGTTATGACTGATGATGGAGGTGTAGCACAGGAGAAGCCAAGGAGAAGGTTGTCAGATGAGGTTATGACTGGTGATGGAGGTGTAGCACAGGAGAAGCCATAGAGAAGATCGTCAGATGAGATCATGACTGATGATGGAGGTGTAGCACAGGAGAAGCCATGGAGATCACCAGATGAGGTTATGTCTGATGATGGAGGTGTAGCACAGGAGAAGCCATGGAGATCACCAGATGAGGTTATGTCTGATGATGGAGGTGTAGCACAGGAGAAGCCATGGAGATCACCAGATGAGGTTATGACTGATGATGGAGGTGTAGCACAGGAGAAGCCAAGAAGAAGGTTGTCAGATAAGGTTATGTCTGATGATGGAGGTGTAGCACAGGCGAAGCCATGGAGAAGATCACCAGATGAGGTTATGACTGATGATGGAGGTGTAGCACAGGAGAAGCCATGGAGAAGGTTGTCAGATAAGGTTATGACTGATGATGGAGGTGTAGCACAGGAGAAGCCATGGAGAAGATCACCAGATTAGGTTATGACTGATGATGGAGGTGTAGCACAGGAGAAGCCATGGAGAAGATCACCAGATGAGGTTATGACTGATGATGGAGGTGTAGCACAGGAGAAGCCATGGAGAAGATCACCAGATGAGGTTATGACTGATGATGGAGGTGTAGCACAGGAGAAGCCAAGGAGAAGATCGTCAGATAAGGTTATGACTGATGATGGAGGTGTAGCACAGGAGAAGCCATGGAGAAGGTTGTCAGATACGGTTATGACTGATGATGGAGGTGTAGCACAGGAGAAGCCATGGAGAAGATCATCAGATGAGGTTATGACTGATGATGGAGGTGTAGCACAGGCGAAGCCATGGAGAAGATCACCAGATGAGGTTATGACTGATGATGGAGGTGTAGCACAGGCGAAGCCATGGAGAAGATCACCAGATGAGGTTATGACTGATGATGGAGGTGTAGCACAGGAGAAGCCATGGAGAAGGTTGTCAGATAAGGTTATGACAGGGTGGTCTGCTATATATCTGACTACCCCATTGTTATAGGGTGGTCTGCTATATATCTGAGTGCCCCATTGTTATAGGGTGGTCTGCTATATATCTGAGTGCCCCATTGTTATAGGGTGGTCTGCTATATATCTGACTACCCCATTGTTATAGGGTGGGTGATCTGCTATATATCTGAGTGCCCCATTGTTATAGGGTGGTCTGCTCTGTCTCTGAGTGCCCCATTGTTATAGGGTGGTCTGCTCTGACTGAGTGCCCCATTGTTACAGGGTGGTCTGCTATATATCTGAGTGTCCCATTGTTATAGGGTGGTCTGCTATATATCTGAGTGCCCCATTGTTATAGGGTGATCTGCTATATATCTGAGTGCCCCATTGTTATAGCGTGGTCTGCTCTGTCTCTGAGTGCCCCATTGTTATAGGGTGGTCTGCTATATATCTGAGTGCCCCATTGTTATAGGGTGGTCTGCTATATATCTGACTACCCCATTGTTATAGGGTGGGTGGTCTGCTATATATCTTAGTGACCCATTGTTATAGGGTGGTCTGCTATATGAGTGCCCCATTGTTATAGGGTGGTCTGCTCTGACTGAGTGCCCCATTGTTACAGGGTGGTCTGCTATATATCTGAGTGCCCCATTGTTATAGGGTGGTCTGCTATATATCTGAGTGCCCCATTGTTATAGGGTGGTCTGCTATATATCTGAGTGCCCCATTGTTATAGGGTGGTCTGCTATATGAGTGCCCCATTGTTATAGGGTGGTCTGCTATATATCTGACTACCCCATTGTTATAGGGTGGTCTGCTATATATCTGAGTGCCCCATTGTTATAGGGTGGTCTGCTATATGAGTGCCCCATTGTTATAGGGTGGTCTGCTATATATCTGACTACCCCATTGTTATAGGGTGGTCTGCTATATATCTGAGTGCCCCTTTGTTATAGGGTGGTCTGCTATATATCTGAGTGCCCCATTGTTATAGGGTGATCTGCTATATATCTGAGTGCCCCATTGTTATAGCGTGGTCTGCTCTGTCTCTGAGTGCCCCATTGTTATAGGGTGGTCTGCTATATATCTGAGTGCCCCATTGTTATAGGGTGGTCTGCTATATATCTGAGTGCCCCATTGTTATAGGGTGGTCTGCTATATATCTGACTACCCCATTGTTATAGGGTGGGTGGTCTGCTATATATCTTAGTGACCCATTGTTATAGGGTGGTCTGCTATATGAGTGCCCCATTGTTATAGGGTGGTCTGCTCTGACTGAGTGCCCCATTGTTACAGGGTGGTCTGCTATATATCTGAGTGCCCCATTGTTATAGGGTGGTCTGCTATATATCTGAGTGCCCCATTGTTATAGGGTGGTCTGCTCTGTCTCTGAGTGCCCCATTGTTATAGGGTGGTCTGCTATATATATGAGTGCCCCATTGTTATAGCGTGGTCTGCTATATATCTGAGTGCCCCATTGTTATAGGGTGGTCTGCTATATATCTGACTACCCATTGTTATAGGGTGGTCTGCTATATATCTGAGTGCCCCATTGTTATAGGGTGGTCTGCTATATATCTGAGTACCCCATTGTTATAGCGTGGTCTGCTATATATCTGAGTGCCCCATTGTTATAGGGTGGTCTGCTATATATCTGAGTACCCCATTGTTATAGGGTGTTCTGCTATATATCTGAGTGCCCCATTGTTATAGGGTGGTCTGCTATATATCTGAGTACCCCATTGTTATAGCGTGGTCTGCTATATATCTGAGTGCCCCATTGTTATAGGGTGGTCTGCTATATATCTGAGTACCCCATTGTTATAGGGTGGTCTGCTATATATCTGAGTGCCCCATTGTTATAGGGTGGTCTGCTCTGTCTCTGAGTGCCCCATTGTTATAGGGTGGTCAGCTATATATCTGAGTGCCCCATTGTTATAGGGTGGTCTGCTATATATATGAGTGCCCCATTGTTATAGGGTGGTCTGCTATATATCTGAGTGACGCATTGTTATAGGGTGGTCTGCTATATATCTGAGTGCCCCATTGTTATAGGGTGGTCTGCTATATATCTGAGTGCCCCATTGTTATAGGGTGGTCTGCTATTTATCTGAGTGCCGCATTGTTATAGGGTGGTCTGCTATATATATGAGTGCCCCATTGTTATAGGGTGGTCTGCTATATATATGAGTGCCGCATTGTTATAGGGTGGTCTGCTATATATATGAGTGCCGCATTGTTATAGGGTGGTCTGCTATATATCTGAGTGCCCCATTGTTATAGGGCGGTCTGCTATATATCTGAGTGCCCCATTGTTATAGGGTGGTCTGCTATATATATGAGTGCCCCATTGTTATAGGGTGGTCTGCTATATATCTGACTACCCCATTGGTATAGGGTGGTCTGCTATATATATGAGTGACCCATTGTTATAGGGTGGTCTGCTATATATCTGACTACCCATTGTTATAGGGTGGTCTGCTATAGATCTGAGTGCCCCATTGTTATAGGGTGGTCTGCTATATATCTGAGTGCCCCATTGTTATAGGGTGGTCTGCTATATATCTGAGTGCCCCATTGTTATAGGGTGGTCTGCTATATATCTGAGTGCCGCATTGTTATAGGGTGGTCTGCTATATATCTGAGTGCCCCATTGTTATAGGGTGGTCTGCTATATATCTGAGTGCCCCATTGTTATAGGGTGGTCTGCTATATATCTGAGTGCCGCATTGTTATAGGGTGGTCTGCTATATATATGAGTGCCGCATTGTTATATGGTGGTCTGCTATTTATCTGAGGGCCGCATTGTTATAGGGTGGTCTGCTATATATCTGAGTGCCCCATTGTTATAGGGTGGTCTGCTATATATCTGAGTGCCCCATTGTTATAGGGTGGTCTGCTATATATCTGAGTGCCCCATTGTTATAGGGTGGTCTGCTATATATCTGAGTGCCCCATTGTTATAGGGTGGTCTGCTATATATATGAGTGCCGCATTGTTATAGGGTGGTCTGCTATATATCTGAGTGCCCCATTGTTATAGGGTGGTCTGCTATATATCTGAGTGACCCATTGTTATAGGGTGGTCTGCTATATATCTGAGTGCCCCATTGTTATAGGGTGTTCTGCTATATATCTGAGTGCCCCATTGTTATAGGGTGGTCTGCTATATATCTGAGTGACCCATTGTTATAGGGTGGTCTGCTATATATCTGAGTGCCCCATTGTTATAGGGTGGTCTGCTATATATCTGAGTGCCCCATTGTTATAGGGTGGTCTGCTATATATCTGAGTGCCCCATTGTTATAGGGTGGTCTGCTATATATCTGAGTGCCCCATTGTTATAGGGTGGTCTGCTATTTATCTGAGTGCCGCATTGTTATAGGGTGGTCTGCTATATATCTGAGTGCCCCATTGTTATAGGGTGGTCTGCTATATATCTGAGTACCCCATTGTTATAGGGTGGTCTGCTATATATCTGAGTACCCCATTGTTATAGGGTGGTCTGCTATATATCTGAGTGCCCCATTGTTATAGGGTGGTCTGCTATATATATGAGTGCCGCATTGTTATAGGGTGGTCTGCTATATATCTGAGTGCCCCATTGTTATAGGGCGGTCTGCTATATATCTGAGTGCCCCATTGTTATAGGGTGGTCTGCTATATATATGAGTGCCCCATTGTTATAGGGTGGTCTGCTATATATCTGACTACCCCATTGGTATAGGGTGGTCTGCTATATATCTGAGTGCCCCATTGTTATAGGGTGGTCTGCTATATATATGAGTGCCGCATTGTTATAGGGTGGTCTGCTATATATCTGAGTGCCCCATTGTTATAGGGTGGTCTGCTATATATATGAGTGCCCCATTGTTATAGGGTGGTCTGCTATATATCTGAGTGCCCCATTGTTATAGGGTGGTCTGCTATATATCTGAGTGCCCCATTGTTATAGGGTGGTCTGCTATATATCTGAGTGCCCCATTGTTATAGGGTGGTCTGCTATATATCTGAGTGCCCCATTGTTATAGGGTGGTCTGCTATATATCTGAGTGCCCCATTGTTATAGGGTGGTCTGCTATATATCTGAGTGCCCCATTGTTATAGGGTGGTCTGCTATATATCTGAGTGCCCCATTGTTATAGGGTGGTCTGCTATATATATGAGTGCCCCATTGTTATAGGGTGGTCTGCTATATATCTGAGTGCCCCATTGTTATAGGGTGGTCTGCTATATATCTGAGTGCCCCATTGTTATAGGGTGGTCTGCTATATATATGAGTGCCCCATTGTTATAGGGTGGTCTGCTATATATCTGAGTGCCCCATTGTTATAGGGTGGTCTGCTATATATCTGAGTGCCGCATTGTTATAGGGTGGTCTGCTATATATCTGAGTGCCCCATTGTTATAGGGTGATCTGCTATATATCTGAGTGCCCCATTGTTATAGGGTGGTCTGCTATATATCTGAGTGCCCCATTGTTATAGGGTGGTCTGCTATATATATGAGTGCCCCATTGTTATATGGTGGTCTGCTATATATCTGAGTGCCCCATTGTTATATGGTGGTCTGCTATATATCTGAGTGCCGCATTGTTATAGGGTGGTCTGCTATATATCTGAGTGCCCCATTGTTATAGGGTGGTCTGCTATATGAGTGCCCCATTGTTATAGGGTGGTCTGCTATATATCTGAGTGCCCCATTGTTATAGGGTGGTCTGCTATATATCTGAGTGCCCCATTGTTATAGGGTGGTCTGCTATATATCTGAGTGACCCATTGTTATAGGGTGGTCTGCTATATATCTGAGTGCCGCATTGTTATAGGGTGGTCTGCTATATATCTGAGTGCCCCATTGTTATAGGGTGGTCTGCTATATATCTGAGTGCCCCATTGTTATAGGGTGGTCTGCTATATATCTGAGTGCCCCATTGTTATAGGGTGGTCTGCTATATATCTGAGTGCCGCATTGTTATAGGGTGGTCTGCTATATATCTGAGTGCCGCATTGTTATAGGGTGATCTGCTATATATCTGAGTGCCCCATTGTTATAGGGTGGTCTGCTATATATATGAGTGCCGCATTGTTATAGGGTGGTCTGCTATATATCTGAGTGCCGCATTGTTATAGGGTGGTCTGCTATATATCTGAGTGCCCCATTGTTATAGGGTGGTCTGCTATATATCTGAGTGCCCCATTGTTATAGGGTGGTCTGCTATATATCTGAGTGCCCCATTGTTATAGGGTGGTCTGCTATATATCTGAGTGCCCCATTGTTATAGGGTGGTCTGCTATATATCTGAGTGCCCCTTTGTTATAGGGTGGTCTGCTATATATCTGAGTGCCCCATTGTTATAGGGTGGTCTGCTATATATCTGACTACCCCATTGTTATAGGGTGGTCTGCTATATATATGAGTGCTGCATTGTTATAGGGTGGTCTGCTATATATCTGAGTGCCCCATTGTTATAGGGTGGTCTGCTATATATCTGAGTGCCCCATTGTTATAGGGTGGTCTGCTATATATCTGAGTGCCCCATTGTTATAGGGTGGTCTGCTATATATATGAGTGCTGCATTGTTATAGGGTGGTCTGCTATATATCTGAGTGCCCCATTGTTATAGGGTGGTCTGCTATATATCTGAGTGCCCCATTGTTATAGGGTGGTCTGCTATATATCTGAGTGACCCTTTGTTATAGGGTGGTCTGCTATATATCTGACTACCCCATTGTTATAGGGTGGTCTGCTATATATATGAGTGCCGCATTGTTATAGGGTGGTCTGCTATATATCTGAGTGCCCCATTGTTATAGGGTGGTCTGCTATATATATGAGTGCCGCATTGTTATATGGTGGTCTGCTATATATCTGAGTGCCCCTTTGTTATAGGGTGGTCTGCTATATATCTGAGTGCCCCATTGTTATAGGGTGGTCTGCTATATATCTGAGTGCCCCATTGTTATAGGGTGGTCTGCTATATATATGAGTGCCCCATTGTTATAGGGTGGTCTGCTATATATCTGAGTGCCCCATTGTTATAGGGTGGTCTGCTATATATATGAGTGACCCATTGTTATAGGGTGGTCTGCTATATATCTGAGTGCCCCATTGTTATAGGGTGGTCTGCTATATATCTGAGTGCCCCATTGTTATAGGGTGGTCTGCTATATATCTGACTACCCCATTGTTATAGGGTGGTCTGCTATATATATGAGTGCCCCTTTGTTATAGGGTGGTCTGCTATATATCTGAGTGCCCCATTGTTATAGGGTGGTCTGCTATATATCTGACTACCCCATTGTTATAGGGTGGTCTGCTATATATATGAGTGCCCCATTGTTATAGGGTGGTCTGCTATATATCTGAGTGCCCCATTGTTATAGGGTGGTCTGCTATATATCTGAGTGCCCCATTGTTATAGGGTGGTCTGCTATATATCTGAGTGCCCCATTGTTATAGGGTGGTCTGCTATATATCTGAGTGACCCATTGTTATAGGGTGGTCTGCTATATATCTGAGTGCCCCATTGTTATAGGGTGGTCTGCTATATATATGAGTGCCGCATTGTTATAGGGTGGTCTGCTCTGAGTGACCCATGGGAGGGGCTGTATGTTTGTATGTAAAGTATATATATTCTGTACTTTGTATGTGTTTACAGTATATATACTCTGTAGTGTGTATGCATATACAGTATATATACTATGTAGTTGTGTGTACAATATATATACTATGTGTTGTGTTGCTGGTATTGATGACACCAGTGTGTGGTGGGGGTTGCTGTCAGCTGCTGGGGATACTCCGCCTCCATTTATATTTTTAGCTTGTACATTTATGACCAGTACCCCCCCACTTCCTCTCTGGCCACTTACAGCCGTGTCCTCCTCCTTCCTCTCTGCACTGACCATTTACAGCCGCTGCCCACTCCCTCCTTACACTCCTCCATCCACTGCAGCTGCTGGGACTACGGCCTGCACACTCCTCATACACTACACCTGCATCTGCACACTTACATACACACTTATATACACGTACACCTGCGTCTGCACTTATATACATACTCCTCATACACTACACCTGCATCTGCACACTTATATACACACTTATATACACTACACCTGCGTCTGCACTTATATACATACTCCTCATACACTACACCTGCATCTGCACACTTATATACACACTTATATACACTACACCTGCACACTTATATACACACTCCTCATACACGTACATCTGCACACATAGTACACACTTATACACACATACTTATATAGGTAGGACACAGCCGCCTGCAGGCACGTAGGACACTGCCACCTGTAGGCACATAGGTCGCAGCCACCTGTAGGCACGTAGGACACAGCCGCTTGTAGGCACGTAGGACACCAGCTGCCTGTAGGCACGTAGGACATAGCTGGCTGTAGGCACGTAGAACACAGCCGCCTGTAGGCACGTAGGACACCAGCCGCCTGTAGGCACGTAGGACACAGCCGCCTGTAGGCACGTAGGACACCAGCCGCCTGTAGGCACGTAGGACACAGCCGCCTGTAGGCACGTAGGACACCAGCTGCCTGTAGGCACGTAGGACATAGCTGGCTGTAGGCACGTAGAACACAGCCGCCTGTAGGCACGCAGGACACCAGCCGCCTGTAGGCACGTAGGACACAGCCGCCTGTAGGCACGTAGGACACCAGCTGCCTGTAGGCACGTAGGACATAGCTGGCTGTAGGCATGTAGAACACAGCCGCCTGTAGGCACGTAGGACACCAGCCGCCTGTAGGCACGTAGGACACAGCCGCCTGTAGGCACGTAGGACACCAGCTGCCTGTAGGCACGTAGGACATAGCTGGCTGTAGGCACGTAGGACACAGCCGCCTGTAGGCACGTAGGACACAGCCGCCTGTAGGCATGTAGGATACCAGCCGCCTGTAGGCATGTAGGACACCAGCTGCCTGTAGGCACGTAGGACATAGCTGGCTGTAGGCACGTAGGACACAGCCGCCTGTAGGCACGTAGGACACCAGCCGCCTGTAGGCACGTAGGACACCATCTGCCTGCAGGCACGTAGGACATAGCTGCCTTTTAAGAACTTACAGTAGAACACAGCCACCTGTATCCATGGGCTTATAATACACTGGTGTAGTTACTGACATACATCACACCTGACACCATCTGACATCCACACACGTGTAAACAAGTCATGGAGAGACAAGAACACAGAACAGTAAGTGTGAAGCAGGAGGACATGACATGTAGAAGGCTGGGAGACATGTGATCAGGACTTTAAGGTCTTTGGTGCCACTAGATGTTCAGGTTGTTTCAAGAGATCATTGTCAGAAAACATTTCGAGGTGCAGTTCATGGTGTAGGTATGGAAACATTACAGGATGGCAGGAGGTGGCCGGAGATGCTAGGACTGTAAGTGGAGACACATGATGGCTGAAGACTGAGACACATGGTGGTGTCAGAAGACTTATGGAAATAGGGGCACTTAGGGTTTAGGAGGACATTTAGGAGTGCCAGGAAAGTTATACGAAATATCTGCAGACACATAGAGGTTAATAAGATGCCCAAGAAACATGGAAAAGACGTGGATCAGAGACATTGGCTGGGTCAGGTATTGGGAGACCAGGGGATTGATGAGGATGATGGGCCAGGAGCGCATGCATGAATGTTATGATGGTGATGTACCTCAGACTGGTGCGCTAATTATATATTTGGTGTTCTCTGCATGACGGCAGGTGGATTTCTCAGCCTGACGCCATGGATATGTCTTGATCAGACTTCATGGGTATTTCTTGGCCTGCCGCCATGGGTATTTCTTGGCCTGCCGCCATGGGTATTTCTTGGCCTGCCGCCATGGGTATTTCGTGGCCTGCCGCCATGGGTATTTCTTGGCCTGACACCATGGGTATTTCTTGGCCAGCCGCCATGGGTATTTCTTGGCCTGCCGCCATGGGTATTTCGTGGCCTGCCGCCATGGGTATTTCGTGGCCTGCCGCCATGGGTATTTCTTGGCCTGACACCATGGGTATTTCTTGGCCAGCCGCCATGGGTATTTCTTGGCCTGCCGCCATGGGTATTTCGTGGCCTGCCGCCATGGGTATTTCGTGGCTTGCCGCCATGGGTATTTCTTGGCCTGACACCATGGGTATGACTTGACCTGCCGCCATGGGTATTTCGTGGCTTGCCGCCATGGGTATTTCTTGGCCTGACACCATGGGTATGACTTGACCTGACACTAGGTTGATTTCTCAGCCTGACATCATGGGTATGTCTTGACCAGATGCCGTGAGTATGTCTTGACTCGACACCATGGGTATGTCTTGACCTGACACCAGGTGGATTTCTCGGCCTGATGCCATGGTTGTTACTCTGCCTGACAGCGCGGGTATTACACAGACTGATGCCAGGTGGATTTCTGAGTTTGACATCATCTATATTTTCTTGCAGGATACAGACATCCAAAAGCGTATAGACCATGAGGTGCGAATACGGGAGGGAGCGGTGAAGCTTCTGGGAGCGTGTACTCAGAAGGAACAGGCCCTGGAGGCAGCAAAGAGTCTGTTGGTGTGTAATAGTCGCATCATGACCTACATGTCTGAACTACAGCACCGCAAGGAGGAGCAGGTTCTCCAGCACAGTACACGCAGGTATGATGGGACATCACATGACCTAGATGTGTTACAATGTGTGAGATACATGTATGTTATAGGTACGGGTCCATAAAGTGTTCTATGGCAGTGAGAGGAGGAGAGACGTAATCTGTGTTGCCCCTGCACCTCAGTATTATATGGCGATGACTGTACATTTGGTAATGTGAATTATATGATGAAATGCCTTGTGTTTTCCAGACCTTCAGATGGGGGCAGTGTGGATGAGCGTCTACCATGCAAAGGAAAACTGTCAGTGTCAGGTACGTGTGTGTGATAATGTCTGGGGTAATAGATGAGCGGAGGGTTGTATCTGGGACAATACAAGGGTTGGACACAATAATGTGAGCACGTTAGGTTTACATTCCAAAGTTTACACCTTTCTGACACACTTGTGATCACTCCCTTTTTTTCTCATTCATGTCACTTATATCATTGTTAATAACCTTTATATTTGTCGTACTAATCTATGTCTTTGTTCTAGGGGTGTGATATGTCCGATCTAATAGGTTTCATAGGGGACTGATTGTTGGGGTATGCCTGGTAAGGGCGTCTGTGACCCAAGCTGCTGAGTTTTTAGGGGCGTAATGTTCAGACCTAACAGGTTCTAATGGGGGACTGATTGTTGTTGTGTGCTTGGTAGTTGGCACGTTGATGGGTGTGTTGAAATCTACTGGTTCTGTGACCACATCTCATTATGTAAAGACTGGCAAAACATCTGCAGACACAAGCTGCTGTGGCCGAAAGTCAAAGCTTGACGTAAGCGACAGAGGAGACTTCATCGAATCATATACCAAATATATACAAAACTGTCCCCCCTCAAATTAGTGGTGTAGAATACGGGTTTAAGGGCCCCCGTATCAGTGAAAACCGTCAGGTGTGCACTGCACAAAGGTGATCTCCATGGTGGTGCTGCAATAGACAAACCAAAGGCAAGCTTTGACTTTCAGCCACAGCTGTTTCTGTGACTCAAGTCACAGACGGGTCGCAACTCGGGTCATAGACGCACCTTACCGGGTACACCCCAACAACCAGTCTCCACTGAAACTCTGTCAGGTGTGACATATCACGTCCCTACAACTCAGCAACTTGGGTCACATACACCCCTAACAGGCGCCCCCCAACAGTCATTCCGCTCTGGATCTCTGTCATATGACATATCATCCACCCCTACAACTCAGCAGGTTGTGTATCTGCCTTCTAGTTGCTCGGTAGACTTCTCAGACATTGTATTTTCTCGTTCCCCTCAGACTTGCGGATCCCGCTGATGTGGAAAGACAGTGAATATTTTAGGAATAAAGGCGGTGAGTACTCATTTACACTCGGAGGGCCCCTGCTCTCACAGGAGGGAGCTTCTAATTTCAGCAGATTTGCTTCCTTCCATGTGTGAGCCTTGGAGGCCTCCTAGGACTGTCTATATGACAGCATCAGTGATGTCACAGACACCGCCATGGCAGTCTGCGGACACATCAGTATCATGTACCCATGGAGCGAGTGGGCTGGCCATAGATGGACCACTTCTAATGTCTGGATCATTCCTGTAGGTGGGCATCTTCAGTCCATTACTAGACCAATCCCTCTGAGCGGGGGTCAGGTGAGCAGATGTGCGCCAAGTGCTACACGTGTGTAACTCCATGACCATAAGGGATAGTAGACCAGATGGACAGGCGTGTCTGACCGTGCTCCGGGGTATGGACACAGGCCGCAGCCACGAGGATGTACTAGTGGGGCCCACAATAACCCCAAAAGGGGGCAGTCATCCAATAACCACACAACACGCTTACCAAGTGTACGAATGGATGGTGCGAGTAATAATACATAAGGGGGAGGTTCAGAGGTCACCCACATGTGGTATATAAGAGATCCTCAGATTTGTAGCCAGGACCTACAGATAGTATGTGCAGGAAAGAGAGGTCGGCCCATCACGCTCCAAACCCACCCGCCATGGTAACCAGGTAACTTGGGGATCCTAAGAGTGGAGGTGTCGGAGTGTCCCCATTGTAATACCTCAATGTTAATGCTGCATTGAGACAAACTGGACATCACGGGCCGGAGCACGGGAGAGGCTTTTCCTATTAACCCCTTAATGACGCCGGGTAGTTTATATGTTAATACTCGGTGACCTTTTTCATATTTTCATTCTTCCTTCCAAAATTCATAACTTTTTTATTTTTCTGTGGCCATCGCTAGGTGGGGGCTTATTCTTTGTGTGATGAGTAGTACTTTCATTTGCCACCATTTTGGGGTACATATAATGTTTTGAGTAGCTTTTATTTGCGTTTTTTGGGGGTCCATGTGACATAACACACAATTCTGTCATCATGTTTTGCCTTTGGTTGTTACGGCGTTCCCTCTGCATTATACATGACCTGGCAGCTTTGTCCGGCGGGACATTACGATTACGGCGATACCAGATTTATATTGGGATTTATCACGTTTTGCCGCTTTTACTGATAAAACGTCACTTTTTGAAAATGAAGGATTTTCCTGGGGTCTCCGTATTCTGACACCTAGAACTTACTTATTGTACTGGTGACAGATTTGTCAGGGCTCTTTATCTGCGGGACAAGTTGTACTATCTATACATACCAATGTTTGGGATGTCTGACTTTTTGATCACTTTTTTGGGGGAAAGCAAAGTGACCAAAATAATAATTATTATTATTTTTTTTTTTTTTTTTTTACTTTTCCCTGTCCCACAAGGGGACTTGATCCTGTGATCTCTGATACTTAGTATTACAGCACATCACACATCGGCTCACTATGTGTGATGGGCATAGGCCGTCAGGAGGCGGTTGTCCTTGGACCCCGTGATCTTATGGTAGGGGAGGCGATCTTGCCCCTGGACCCCCTTGGGGGGTTACGTCCACTCCAGTGGATCTTCTGACTCCGGCGGCCATGCAGCAGGCACAGGAGCATTATAGCACTGTAATATTACAAGGAGCGTTAAATATAAGCTCAGCACAACGTACTGTGCAGGGCGGGAAGGGGTTAAAACTTCTTTACATCGTTCCTCCTCCTTTGTAGTCTGGGAATATTATGTGCCTTAGAGAGAGGCTCAACAGGCCTAGATCTACCGTATGGTATACAGTGGTCCCATCACGAGGCCACTCACCATAGCTGTGACTTTGGCCACTTTACATATCCTCCAGCCATAATATATAGAACTATATATATATATATATATATATATATATATTATAGATGAGACCCCATGAGGAAGCCTTGGAGGACATTCTGTAAGTGACCTCCCCACTTACATGGACATGTGACTGTCCGCCATCACCTCGGCTGTATCTTCCATCTTGCTCACCGCTTGGGTCTATAGTACTAGTCCTTTTATCCTGGTGATCTGTACAGAGTCACCCATATTGATTTTTTGCTATCAGGGGTCTTCCCACTCTCTGTGGGCCCCACACTTCTATCTACCGGTGTTGTCTTTGCACTGTTTGGGGCCCCTTTATGTTTCCCGGTCTTTTATGACTGTTCTCCATTATTTCAACACTTTCTTCCAGGCATTCTGGACCCTCCCGGTGTCCTTTGTTACCTTGGAGGTGCCCAGTGGGTTTGGACTGCGACCTTCCTTTTCTGCACATACTATCTGTAGGTCCTGGCTACACTTCTGAGGATCTCTTATATATCACATGTGGGTGACCTTTGACCCTCCCCCTTATGTATTATTACTGGTGCCATCTATTTGTACACTTGGTAAGCGTGTTGTGTATTGGCTGAATGTCCTCGTATGGGTTTATTACCCCCTCCAGGTCTTATCTGAGATGACCAGATGTGGTAGGGTCTTTACCTACATTCCGGAGACATAGAGGAGTTCACATACTTAATCTGCTTTATCTCTTGCTTGCTTGTACTGCAGAGCTCCATCGATGTGCAGTGTTTTGCGCTCTGCAGATCCGCGGAGAGGTTTACGACACTGAGATGGTCTTTGTCGATCGGACCTCCACAGATATCTGCTTTGAGAATGCCATCGTCTTGTGAGTGTTTCCTTCCTGATCTCTCCGGCATTACGGTCTTATTCACAAGGATCTACTGACATGGTGCTCCCCCCCAACTAGTCATTGTCAACCAACCTGTTGTGTCCTCTCCAGCTCCGACGTGGACCCCGGGTTCGAGCTCAGCCTACAGCTCTACAGCTGTGCCGTGGACGAAGATTTCTCACTCTCTGGAACACCGCGAAGATTATCCACCAGACTGAGCAGTTCACTGGGGAGATCTTCTGGGCGCAGGTTACGAGCTGCCATGGATGGGGCCAATGGAGGAGGGAGCCCCATCCTGCTACCACCCCCCAGCTTCCCGTGAGTTTTTTTCTGAGAGGATATATATAGTAATAACATAATGACCTGTTCTATAATAATCCCTCTGTCCAGGCTCCGGATTTGAATTATATTGGGTCTCTCTTGTATTTTAGGGGGCCCAAATTTCAACTCCTAGCCCATACCAAGCTGACCTTGGCACATGTACAGGATGGTTTCAGGACTCACGACCTCACTATCAGCAGCTCTGGTAAGGAACAAGGCCCAGTCAGGTGGAGTCTGTAGGGAGTTTCTCTGTAAGGATCCTCCCCCTAGACTTTATGGGGATGTCTGGAGCTTGTGCCTGCTAGTCTGGATCATCAGAGGGAGGTTGCACAATGTCTGTAAAGTGGGCTTATAATGACATAATACAGCTATAACAGGCCTGTGAGGAGACCCCTTGTGGGACCTCTGGTATGGAAGGATTTGGGAGATCAGTCCTTCTCCATCCAAGAACCTGATTCTTCCTATGTCCCCATTCCATGTCGTCTTGAAGTGGGGGAACCAAGGAGGTTTTCTGTTTGGGTCAGTCCATAGCAGAAGCTTCTGTAAGGGTCCTCCCCCTAGACTTGATGGGGTATATGTGGACCCCTTTGGTTGAGTCCCGGCTGGTGTCCTTACAGATGAGAGCTCCTGTTGGCTGCCATTGTATGGAAGCGTGTGTTGCCGCCTTACTGCACAGCCAGACTGTATGAATCAGGACATGATGTCTGGAGTTCTGCACATACAGGTAATATGTAATACCGTGCTACATGGCTGTATGACATGACCTGAGAACTACATATAACATGTTAACATTCACAGGCCCGGGGACAGAAGAGCTGGAAGCGTATGTTCTGTGTGTTACGTGGATGTCGACTGCTGTGCTACACAGGACAATGTCATCCGAGGTCTAAAACTGAACCTGAACTGACTGTCTCTGTTAATAAGGTAACAGTATCTGTATTACATGTGTGATATTATATGCTGAATGTCTGATTACAAGTGTGATATTATATGGTGAACTTCTGTATTACATGTGTGATGATATATGATGAACTTCTGTATTACATGTGTGATATTATATGGTGAACGTCTGTATTACTTGTGTGATATTATATGGTGAACGTCTGTATTACATGGGTGATATTATATGGTGAACGTCTGTATTACATGTGTGATATTATATGGTGAACGTTTATATATTACATGTGTGATATTATATGGTGAACCTCTGTATTACATGTGTGGTATTATATAATAATAATAATACATTTTATTTCTATAGCGGCAACATATTCCACAGCACTGTACAACTTGTATGGTGGACTTCTGTATTACATGTGTGATATTATATGGTGAATTTCTGATTACATGTGTGATATTATATGGTGAACTTCTGTATTACATGTGTGAAATTATATGGTGAATGTCTGTATTACATGTGTGATATTATATGGTGAATGTCTGTATTACATGTGTGATATAATATGGTGAATGTCTATTGCATGTGTGGTATTATATGGTGAATGTATTACATGTGTGGTATTATATGGTGAACTTCTGTATTACATGTGTGATATTATATGGTGAACGTCTGTATTACATGTGTGGTATTATATGGTGAACGTTTGTATTACATGTGTGGTATTATATGGTGATTGGTGGACTTCTGTATTACATGTGTGATATTATATGGTGAATGTCTGTATTACATGTGTGATATATGGTGAACTTCTGTATTACATGTGTGACATTTTATGGTGAACGTTTGTATTACATGTGTGATATTATATGGTGAACGTCTGTATTACATGTGTGATATTATATGGTGAACGTCTGTATTACATGTGTGATATTATATGGTGAACGTCTGTATTACATGTGTGGTATTACATGTGTGGTATTACACAGCAGGAGCCTCTGTACCCATACCTCCCAACTTTCAAAGAACAGAAAGAAGGACTAAATGTGCGGTGTGCTATGCTCGTCGTGTCAAATTTAGCTCCACCCACTTCTATGTTGACTCCGCCCATTCTCATCCATTTTTATTTGTGCCCCCACACAGTATAATGCTCCTACAGTTACCCTAACATTATATGCCCCCACATTTTAATGTTCCCCTCCAATTGCCCCACAGAATTAAGTCCCTCTCCTGATGCTCCAGTTTAAACTGGCGGAAACTAGAGGGGGATATAAAACTGGGGCAGCTGAAGGGGGACAATAAATTAATGGCAGCTGGAGGGTGACATTAATCTTGGGGCAACTAGAGGCAGACTTGTCCCATGGTTTATTGTCCTCCTCCTGTTGCCCCTAGTTTAATGTCCCTTTCCAGTTGTCTCCAGTTTAATGCCCCCCTTCATCTGCCACCAGTTTAATGTCCCCCTTCATCGGTCACCAGTTTCATGTCCCCCCTTCATCTGTGTGAAAGTACATGGGTGGGTGAGTCTGTGCGATGGTCGCGGGCTTCTGTATGATGTATTTCTGATTTCCACCTTCAGGAGACCAGGATCCGGTGTTCAGATCGTGAAGGTCAGAGCCTGGTGCACACCTTGTCCATCACCAACCGCTATGGCTGTGAAGAAGTGACTCACACTGCCAAAGCTGAGAGTCGAGAAGATCTGCGGCGCTGGATGGAGGCCTTCTGGCAGCACTTCTATGACATGAGTATGTATGGACACAGACATTAATACTTCTTCCCCATGCCTGCTTCTTCCTGACCACTGTCATGTCTCCCTCATCATCTTATCCTCTTCTGCAGGTCAGTGGAAGCAATGCTGCGATGACTTAATGAAAATAGAAACTCCACCACCGAAGAGACCCGCAGCAGCTCTCGCCAAGCAAGGCTCTCTCTATCATGAAATGGGTGAGCAACTCTACTGAGGAGGGCGAAATGTAGGGAGATCATAAGGGGCATGAAGGACAGATGGGTGGATGAGGAGAGTGATGGTGAGAATGACGCCAAGGAAAGTGATGGTGGGAATGATGACAAGGAGAGTGATGGTGGGGATGAGGACGAGGAATGTGATGGTGGGAATGATGAAGAGGAGGATGATGGTGGGAACGATGACGAGGAGGGTGGTGGTGGGAACGATGACGAGGAGGGTGGTGGTGGGAACGATGACGAGGTGAGTGATGGTGGGGACGATGGTGTCCTCGGTCACTTCTCTGACGTGGATGATGATCACATGTGGTGTCCTCGGTCACTTCTCTGGTGTACATGATGATCACATGTGGTGTCCTCGATCGCTTCTCTGGCGTGGATGATGATCACATGTGGTGTCCTTGATCACTTCTCTGGTGTGGATGATGATCACATGTGGTGTCCTGGGTCACTTCTCTGGCGTACATGATGATCACGTGGTGTCCTCGATCGCTTCTCTGGCGTGGATGATGATCACGTGGTGTCCTTGATCACTTCTCTGGCGTGGATGATGATCACATGTGGTGTCCTCGGTCACTTCTCCGCATGGATGATGATCACATGTGGTGTCCTTGATCACTTCTCTGGTGTACATGATGATCACATGTGGTGTCCTTGATCACTTCTCTGGCGTGGATGATGATCACATGTGGTGTCCTTGATCACTTCTCTGGTGTGGATGATGATCACATGTGGTGTCCTCGATCACTTCTCTGGCGTGGATGATGATCACATGTGGTGTCCTCGATCACTTCTCTGGCGTGGATGATGATCACATGTGGTGTCTTCTGTCACTTCTCTGGCGTGGATGATGATCACATGTGGTGTCCTCTGTCACTTCTCTGGCGTAGATTTTGATCACATGTGGTGTCCTCTGTCACTTCTCTGGCGTGGATGATGATCACGTGGTGTCCTGGGTCACTTCTCTGGTGTACATGATGATCACATGTGGTGTCCTCGGTCACTTCTCTGCATGGATGATGATCACATGTGGTGTCTTTGATCACTTCTCTGGCGTGGATGATGATCACATGTGGTGTCCTTGATCACTTCTCTGGTGTACATGATGATCACATGTGGTGTCCTGGGTCACTTCTCAGGCGTGGATGATGATCACATGTGGTGTCCTTGATCACTTCTCTGGCATACATGATGATCACATCTGGTGTCCTTGGTCACTTCTCTGGTGTGGATGATGATCACATGTGGTGTCCTCGATCACTTCTCTGGTGTACATGATGATCACATGTGGTGTCCTTGATCGCTTCTCTGGTGTAGATTTTGATCACATGTGGTGTCCTCGATCACTTCTCTGGCGTGGATGATGATCACATGTGGTGTCCTCGATCGCTTCTCTGGCGTGGATGATGATCACATGTGGTGTCCTCGATCACTTCTCTGGTGTACATGATGATCACATGTGGTGTCCTTGATCGCTTCTCTGGTGTACATGATGATCACATGTGGTGTCCTCGATCGCTTCTCTGGCGTGGATGATGATCACATCTGGTGTCCTTGGTCACTTCTCTGGTGTACATGATGATCACATGTGGTGTCCTCTGTCACTTCTCTGGCGTGGATGATGATCACATGTGGTGCCCTCGATCACTTCTCTGGCGTGGATGATGATCTCATGTGGTGTCCTCGATCACGACCTCTAACCTTACACTCGTCTGTCTCTTACATTCATAGTAACACTCTCTTTTTCTCTCTCTTGTGTCTGCATGCCTTGCATGGCGCCCTCGCTCTTCTGTCCCTGCTCTTCTCCTCTTGCATGGTCCATGCCCTTCCTTCCGCTCAGCTCTCTCTGCTGCCCCCAGTGATGAGGGGTTGCTGCTGCAGGATAATGCAGTGTCTGCTGAAATCCGATCACTGCTGTGCACCTATTACACAGAAAGGTTTGTAAGACATGACCCTGTGCACATGTGGCCCCTCGCAGATCTCACAAGATCCCAACGTGCAGCTAGAACTGTAGGTGGAGTGGTTCACCTAGTATGACCATGTACTCCCCCAGTGGAGCCTTAGTCCCATGAATGTAGTCAGAAGTGAAGGTGTAGGCAGGGCCCTCTGCACCTCAGGATCTGCTCTTCTTGCCCCAGGGGCAATTATGGCTCCTGTTTCTCATAGATCATAGACTGTCAATAAGTGAAATCTCTTGGGACTCATGTAGTCGGCTGTAGTCTGGATATATAATGATGTCTATATCTAGTGGTCATACAGTCTTGTCCCTCGGTGGGGTCTGTAGGTCTCTGTGTCTTGACCTTCTTCGTGTGTTTACTAAGGTATTTACTAATCTAGTTTCTCCACTCTGCAGCTATTGAGGGCCTGGGCCCCATTCCCGACCTCCTATCTCAGAGGATGAAGGAATTTGAGCTCCAGAGGGGTCTTGACCCACCACCTTGGACATCTTTCTTCCACAGCTCTTCCCCAGGACATCCTTCTTGTTCCTCCTCCTCTGAATGTGACAGTCCTCCAGCTCAGACCTCTAAACACAGACCTCGAACACTTTCCTTGGACGCTAAACTGACATCCCTGAAGAGCCGTGGCCTGAAAATGTCTGAGAGTCCGTCTGTCCACGGATCTTCTAGAAACAGGGATAAAAGTCCTGGACCTGACACAAGAAACAGCAGCAGCAGCGGCAGCAGCACGCCTGACTCCGAAAGGGGGTCTCACACCCGCAAGAACGTTAGGAGCCTGAAAACCAAACTGGACCCCCGTAACTGGCTCCAAAGCCAAGTGTGAACTGTCTACTAACAAGTCCAACTGCAGAAGATGGAGAGAGGCCGGAGGCTGATGTGTCTGATATCAACATGGCTGCCTCAGTTAGCTGTGGACTTTGCTGAGGGAAACATTGGTTTAGGCCGGTATTTTACTGCTTCTGACATGTAACATGTGTGAATGAGATGTGGCCACCGGTGAGGGACATCAGCAGACGGGAAACCTCTGTCCTCAGGGTATCGACTGCCTACGGCCAATGAGAGTAACATATGGGATGCAAAACACTAAGAGCAAAAAGGACCATCCAGGGATACGTGGCAGCCATCACCACCACAGCAGAGTCACAGTACAGGTCTGCGAGCCCGACCCTACAAATCACAGAGTATACTGAATGTACTAAAGCATGGCAATTATTTATATCCTTTATATGTACAGATACTTTACTGCACAGTAGGGGGCCACAGAGGGGAGAAGGTGAGTGATAACTGGCTCCTCCCACTGCAGGGTGTCAAGAGGGAGGTATGAGGAACTGCAGGGTGACAAGAGGGAGGTGTGAGGGATACAGCTGGCTCCTCCCACTGCAGGGTGACAAGAGGGAGGTATGAGGAACTGCAGGGTGACAAGAGGGAGGTGTGAGGGATACAGCTGGCTCCTCCCACTGCAGGGTGACAAGAGGGAGGTATGAGGAACTGCAGGGTGACAAGAGGGAGGTGTGAGGGATACAACTGGCTCCTCCCACTGCAGGGTGACAAGAGGGAGGTGTGAGGGATGCAGCTGGCTCCTCCCACTGCAGGGTGACAAGAGGGAGGTGTGAGGGATGCAGCTGGCTCCTCCCACTGCAGGGTGACAAGAGGGAGGTGTGAGGGATGCAGCTGGCTCCTCCCACTGCAGGGTGACAAGAGGGAGGTGTGAGGGATGCAGCTGGCTCCTCCCACTGCAGGGTGACAAGAGGGAGGTGTGAGGGATGCAGCTAGCTCCTCCCACTGCAGGGTGACAAGAGGGAGGTGTGAGGGATACAGCTGGCTCCTCCCACTGCAGGGTGACAAGAGGGAGGTGTGAGGGATACAGCTGGCTCCTCCCACTGCAGAGTGACAAGAGGGAGGTGTGAGGGATACAGCTGGCTCCTCCCACTGCAGGATTATGAGAAGAATTCCCCTTGCCTGTGGATGCTGCTCATGGCGTCACTGGTCCCATCATGGTGTTGGTCCTGGCGCCTCTCCACGATGTCCTGGGGTCCCGGCAGGATGAAAGCTTTATGATAACAGCCTAACCAAATATCTACTAACAGAGCATTATATGTCAATAAATGGTTATAAATGGAGGCTGGTGTATGGGATTTATGTCCTCTAATCGTTACATGGTGGCCCAGGACATCACACATCCCACCACCGGTCCACATTACAGTTCCCCCAGTCACTCATTGCTTCTAGGGTTGCTTATTCCCTGCAAGTCCTCACACCACCACTACAGACGATACCGTACTGCTACTAGATACCACATCACCACTACGTACGATACCATACTCCCACTACAGACGATACCATACTGCTACTACATACCACACCACCACTACATACGATACCATACTACCACTACAGACGGTACCTTACTGCTACTAGATACCACATCACCACTACGTACGATACCATACTACCACTACAGACGGTACCATACTACTACTAGATACCACATCACACCACCACTACATACGATACCATACTACCACTACAGACGGTACCTTACTGCTACTAGATACCACACCACCACTACATACGATACCATACTACCACTACAGACGGTACCTTACTGCTACTAGATACCACACCACCACTACATACGATACCATACTACCACTACAGACGGTACCTTACTGCTACTAGATACCACACCACCACTACATACGATACCATACTACCACTACAGACGGTACCTTACTGCTACTAGATACCACACCACCACTACATACGATACCATACTACCACTACAGACGGTACCTTACTGCTACTAGATACCACACCACCACCATACATACGATACCATACTACCACTACAGACGGTACCTTACTGCTACTAGATACCACATCACACCACCACTACATACGATACCATACTACCACTACAGACGGTACCTTACTCACTGCTACTAGATACCACATCACACCACCACTACATACGATACCATACTACCACTACAGACGATACCGTACTGCTACTAGATACCACACCACCACTACATACGATACCATACTACCACTACAGACGGTACCATACTGCTACTAGATACCACATCACACCACTCACTACCATACCCTCATTGATACCATACTACCACTACAGACGATACCGTACTGCTACTAGATACCACACCACCACTACATACAATACCATACTACCACTACAGACGATACCATACTGCTACTAGATACCACACCACCACTACATACAATACCATACTACCACTACATATGATACCATACTACTACTACAGGCGATACCGTACTGCTACTAGATACCACACCACCACTACATACAATACCATACTACTACTACAGACGATATCATATTGCTACTAGATACCACACCACCACTACATACAATACCATACTACCACTACATATGATACCATACTACTACTACAGACGATACCGTACTGCTACTAGATACCACATCACACCACCACTACATACGATACCATACTACCACTACAGACGATACCGTACTGCTACTAGATACCACACCACACCACCACTACATACAATACCATACTACTACTACAGACGATACCATACTACTACTACAGACGATATCGTACTACTACTAGATACCACGCCACCACTACATACGATACCATACTACTACTACAGACGATATCGTACTGCTACTAGATACCACACCACCACTACATACGATACCATACTACCACTACAGACGGTACCGTACTGCTACTAGATACCACACCACCACTACATACAATACCATACTACCACTACAGACGATACCATACTACTACTAGATACCACACCACACCACCACTACATACAATACCACACCACCACTACATACGATACCATACTACTACTACAGACGATATCGTACTGCTACTAGATACCACACCACCACTACGTACGATACCATACTCCCACTACAGACGATACCATACTACTACTAGATACCACACCACCACTACATACAATACCATACTACTGCTACAGACGATACTGTACTGCTACTAGATACCACACCACCTCTACATACGATACCGTACTACTACTACAGACGATACTGTACTGCTACTAGATACCACACCACACCACCACTACATACAATACCATACTACTACTACAGACGATACCATACTACTACTAGATACCACACCACCACTACATACAATACCATACTACTACTACTACAGACGATACCATACTACTACTAGATACCACACCACCACTACATACAATACCATACTACTACTACAGACGATATCGTACTGCTACTAGATACCACACCACCACTACGTACGATACCATACTACTGCTACAGACGATACCGTACTGCTACTAGATACCACACCACACCACCACTACATACGATACCATACTACCACTATAGACGATACCGTACTGCTACTAGATACCACATCACACCACCACTCCATACGATACCGTACTACTGCTACAGACGATACCGTACTGCTACTCGATACCACATCACACCACCACTACATATGATACCATACTGTGTGTTTAATCATCTCTACCATTATATTATACATTTAGTGACAGGTTATAGATATGTGACAGAGAATGTGGGGTCTCCAGAGAACCTATCCCGGGAGCAGATCCCCGAAATAGCCGCATCGCTCAGTGTGAACCAGC
Organism: Leptodactylus fallax; assembly: GCA_947044405.1. NCBI lineage: Eukaryota > Metazoa > Chordata > Amphibia > Anura > Leptodactylidae > Leptodactylus > Leptodactylus fallax. The sequence continues at coordinate 107,595 of CAMRHE010000553.1, read as the reverse complement.
CACACCATACATGTGATAGTGCCATCTCCTCAAGTGACATTGTGATAGTGCCAAGGCCTTTATCATGTGACAGTGTGATGGTTCTATCTCCACATCATGTCACGGTGTCTCATCATGTGATGGTGTCATATTCTCATCATGTGACCATGTGGTGCCATCTCAACTTATGTGATAAGTACACATACAACATTTGATGGTAGATGTGCCCAGTCTACGATGATATGTTATTATGCTTTACACATATAAGTGCACTTGTGGTTCTCCATTCTAGACTTTAAGACATAAAGAATTAAAATGGGAGTAAGGGATTGGAAATGTCCTTTTTGATAGGCATCTTTTGAGCTCTTCTAGTTCTCAATGACTGTAGGTGTCTTCTGATTGTTGGGTGCCCAATGACTGGAGGTGTCTTCTGATTGTTGGGTGCCCAATGACTGGAGGTGTCTTCTGATTGTTGGGTGCCCAATGACTGGAGGTGTCTTCTGATTGTTGGGTGCCCAGTGACTGGAGGTGTCTTCTGATTGTTGGGTGCCCAATGACTGGAGGTGTTTTCTGATTGATGGGTGCCCAATGACTGGAGGAGTGATCTTGATTTATGGGTGCTCAGTGATTGGAGAGGACTTATTCACTGACAAGCGCTCAATGACTGGAAATGTCTTGACTGATGGATACTCAATAATTGGGGGCATCTTCTCATTGATAGCTGCCCAATGAAAGAAGTGTCTTCTTGATTCATGGGTGAACAGTGACTGGATATGTCCGGTGTTCAATGACTGAAGTTATCTTCCTGTTTGATGGGTGCCCGATGACTGGATGTGCCAGCTCGACTTATGGGTGCTCATTGACTGGAGGCTTTTTCTTGAATGATAGGTAGCCAGAGACTAGAAGTGTTTGCTCGGTTGATGGATATTTAATAACTGGAGGTGTCTTCTGACTGATGGGTGCCCAATGACTGGAAGTATCATTTAATTGATAGGTGCTAAATAACTGGTGATGTTATGTTTAATAGGTGCTCAATAACTGGAGATGTCTTGATTGATGAGTTCTCAATGACTGCAGGTGCTTCTGACTGATGGGTGCTCAATGACTGCAGGTGTCTTCTGACTGATGGGTGCTCAATGACTGCAGGTGTCTTCTGACCGATGGGTGCTCAGTGACTGGAGGTGTCTTCTGACTGATGGGTGCCCAATGACTGCAGGTGTCTTCTGACTGATGGATGCCCAATGACTGCAGGTGTCTTCTGACTGATGGGTGCCCAATGACTGCAGGTGTCTTCTGACTGATGGGTGCCCAATGACTGCAGGTGTCTTCTGACTGATGGGTGCTCAATGACTGGAGGTGTCTTCTGACTGATGGGTGCTCAATGACTGGAGGTGTCTTCTGACTAATGGGTTCCCAATGACTGTAGGTGTCTTCTGACTAATGGGTGCTCAATGACTGCAGGTGTCTTCTGACTGATGGGTGCAAAGTGCTTTTTGGAACAATAAAGAGACCTTGTACTTCCAGACTCTGGGCCTTCAGGGACTGGTGGTGGTCATCCACCATTTTCATTACTTTCTCTCTCTCGGTCTGTCTCTCGCTGAATAGGAGTGGAATAAGACAAAGGATTGTGTTATGGACCTTCTGTTTCTGCTTGATTGTTGGTCATACATTGTGAGGCGACTTGGAGATGTCTTCATATTGATAGTTGACAGTAACTGCAGGTGTTTCCTCCTTAATGCCTTCTTCTTCTACGTGCGTGGCAATAATAGCAGCACCTCGATGGAAGACATTGACCAGATCATGAAATCTGTAGAGAAGATAGAAGGCTCAGGTCAGATATATTCCACATATACTGTCTCTATTACAGTTACTGATCTGAGGAGCATTGTCTAGACACTTTTCTATCTATACAAAAGAACTGGTTGCAGGGCAACCTCATCACCTGGGAGAAGACAAGACAGGTGGTCAGAGAACCCTGAACATGAGGCATCTTGAGTGTCAAGTGTCTAACGAGAAGCTCAAAGGTGCTCAAATGTGTAAATAGGACAAAGAGTCATGACAAGCAACATAACCTTAGAAGCCTATGACTATGTGGCCACTTACCTATGTTATACTTGAAGTTCAGATAATTGCAATTTCTAGATCAAGGCAAAGCTTCAGGACTGCCGCTGTTGAGCTGCTTGTGGAGAAGTTGCTCACAGCTGGGAATTAGGTTGGGGTCAGTTGCAGAATCTTCATCTACAGTAATGTTATTGGAGGACAGTACATCATGGACAGGCACCAGGTCTGTATTATGTAAAGCATTGCCTGTGGTCTTCACCTCAAGATGAACAGGGTTGAATGTTGGTGTGGACTCAAGTGCAATCAAACTCCCATTAACTGGTGGGCTACCTGGATGAGGGTCTTCAACCAGAATGACTTTCTCGGCATAAACAGTTTCACATGGTGGAGAAGAGCTTCTTAAGGCTGATTCAGGTGAGCTATCAGAGGGAAGGCAGGCTGGTAGAGACTGACTGTGGAGAGCTTCTTCTGGAAAGGGAATGAGTAGAGGAGAGATCTCATGTGATGGACCTTCAGACTGACTTTCATCCAGTTTACCCTCATGGTATGATATGATGTCGATAGAGCAGATAGACACAGGTGCTGACTCTGTTGGTACCTCAGTATGTAAAGTATAGGGTAGAGACTCCTCACCGCGACTGGTGGAGACGGAGAATAAAGGAGTGTCACCGTCATTATTATCAGAAGGTTGGAAGTCAGGAGTATTTTCAGTGGAAGAGGGTGATGGCACCAGCGAAGTATCTATAAGTGCAATACCTTCCTGAACATGATCTGGTAGGGGTCCAGTGGAGATATCACCAGTAATGGGTGAAGTCTCTTCTTTAGCTGAAGGCTCTGTTAGTGAATTGTCATTTTGGCCATTATTAGTTGGAGCCTCTGTTGGAGGTGCGAGTGAGGCTTCTTGTGGTGGAATATCAGCTTCTATATTATTCAGCTGAAGCTCGGAGAAGACATTAGTTGTAATGGAGAAAGGAAGAGTTGAGGACTCTTGTGCTAGACTGTCAGTTTGGACATCATTGGCTGGAGAAAGTATGGAAGATGTAGATGAGGATTCTACGACAGGAACGTCTGCTTGGACCACCTGAGACTCAGCTGAGCTTTCAGAGGGAGGAGGTGAAAACTTTCCTAATACAATGTCAGCTGGACTTTCTGTGGGAATAGCTGAAGATATCGGCAAAAGCTCTGCTAATGTTATATCAGTTTGGATCTTATTGTTTTGAGATTCAGAAGATTCCTCATTGGTTAGAGATGAAGATCCTGTCAGTGGAATATCAGCTAAGATATCATTTGCATGAGGTTCGGTTGAGCTCATGGTCTGAAGTGCTGGTGGCACAGGAGAAAACTCCAGGGACATAACAATAGGTTGAATCTCTTCCAGTGAAGGTCCAGTTGAGTTTTCAGTGGAAAGAAATAAAACCGGTGACAACTCTAATAATTGAATATCAGCTTGAACATTAGGTTCCACTGAGCCCTCATGGGATGTAAATATCATGGAAGACTCTGGTATCAGGTCACCTTCCCGATTATTATTGGTCTGAGGTTCTGCTGAGCTCTTGTGGGATGTCCATATTGAGGAAGACTCTGGTAACAGCATATCCTCATGGTTATTAATATTCTGAGATCTGAAATCCATGGGATGGGATGAGGCCATAAGTGAAGACTCTAGTAATACAACAGATCCAGAAGTGCTTTCAGTGGTAATAAATGGTGGTTCAGTTAAGGACTCAATTGGGATGTTATTTGGTTGAGGTTCAGAAGAACTCTCAGTAGGAAGGGATGAAGATACCGATGGAGACTGTATCAATGGGATGTCTGCTTGGACATTAGTTAGTTGAGGCTCAGAAGCGACTTCGGTGGTAATGGATGGGGGTTCAGGTATGGACACCTCTTGGATATTATTTGCCTGATTTTCAGTTAAACTCTCAGGAGGAAGGGATGGATATTTAGATAAGGATCCAATTAATTCAAGCTTGGGCATATCAGCTTGGACATTTAGTTCATCTCCATAAGAGACTTTAGTGGTAATGGATGGAAATTCACATGAAGGCTCTACTAATGGAATATTAGCTTGGACATTTAGCTGAGCTCCAGCTGAGACTTCAGTGGTAATGGATGGAGAGTCATGTGGAGGCTCTATTAATAGGATATCGGGATGGACATCTAGCTGATCTCCATAAGATACTTCAGTAGTAGTGGATGGAAGTTCACATGAAGGCTCTAGTAAGGGAACATCAGTTTGGATATTATTTAGCTGATCTCCAGAAGAGACATCAGCGATAATGGATGGAGGTTGACATGAAGGCTCTACTAACAGAATATCAGCTTGGATATTATTTAATTGAGATCCAGATGAAACATCAGCGATAATGGATGGAGGTTCACATGAAGGCTCTACTAGTGGCATATCAGCCTGAATATTGTATAGTTGTGCTCCAGAAGAGAATTCAGTGGCAACAGATGGAGACTCTACTAGTAGAATATCAGTTTTCATATTATCTATGTGAGGTCCAGAAGAGCCTTTGGTGGCAATGGATGGAGGTTCACATAAAGGCTCTTCTAGTACAATATCAGCTTGGATATTATCAAGCAGAGGTCCAGAAGAGACTTTAGTGGTAACAGGCAGAGGTTCACATGTAGGCTCTAATAGCAGAATATCACTTTGGATATTATCTAGTTGAAGTCCGGAAGAGTCTTCGGTGTTAATGGATGGAGGTTCACTTAAAGTCTCTAATAGCAGAATATCAGTTTGGATATTATCTAGTTGAAGTCCGGAAGAGTCTTCGGTGTTAATGGATGGAGGTTCACTTAAAGTCTCTAATAGCAGAATATCAGTTTGGATATTATCTAGTTGATGTCCAGAAGAGTCTTCAGTGGTAATGGATGGAGGTTGACATGAAGGCTCTAATAGCAGAATATCACTTTGGATATTATCTAGTTGACGTCCAGAAGAGTCTTCAGTAGTAATGGATGGAGGTTCACATGAAGGCTCTACTAGTAGAATATCAGTTTGGATATTATCTAGTTGAGGTCCAGAAGAGTCTTCAGTGGTAATGGATGGAGGTTCACATGAAGGCTCTACTAGTAGAATATCACTTTGGATATTATTTGATTGTGGTAGGAATGAGCTCTCACTAGTAAGGGATACAGATAAAGGCTCTACTAATAGAATATCAGATGGAATATTAAAATGAGATTCAGCTGAGCTTTCAGTGGAAAGGGATGAAGATACTTGTGATGGCTCTGATGATGGAATGTCACTAGTCTTATTATTGAGTTGAGACTCAGTTGGGCTTTCGGTACTAAGGGCCAAAAATTCTGATGAACATGCTATTGATGGAATGTCAGTTTGGACGGTATATGATTGCAATTCAGTCAAGGTCTCAGTAGGAATGTATGGTGATATCGGTGTTGACTGTACTAGTAGATTTTCACCAATGTTATTGCTAGGTGGAGAGTCAGATTTTCTCCCTGTAGGAAATGACACTTCACTTTGATGATTGTTGGACTCGGATTCTGGTGAGCTCCTGGTAAGAAATCCAGAGGAAGCGGTTGATGACTGTGGTAGTGCAATATCAGTTAGTATATCATTTGGTTGAGTTTCAGATGAGCTTTCTACAGGCAGGACCTGAGTTTCAGAAGACTCTGGGGTGTCAACTTGATCATAACTGGATTGAGATGTAGCAGAGTTATAGATAGGGAGAGAGACCGATATTGGTACAGGATCTACTAGTGGGACTTCTGTCCATGTAGGACCAGGGTGCGGTTTAAGTGAGGTCTCTGAGGTGACGGGAGCAAAGATGGGCAAAGACCCCGTGGCTTGTGACATACCCTGCGGATATCCAGGAAAGCTGCCAATGAGCGGACACACAGATACTGGCACAGGTGAAACTCCAGTAGATGAATGTTGTGTGAATTCACAAGGCGGTGGATATTTAGTTTCCAATGCTATTTTAGAGGAGTCAACAATAGAACTGGGTGAAGTTTCAAGACTTAGATGGTCTAGACTTGGTGGAGTCTCCAAATAAGGAAGTACAATTTTGTCACCTAAAGGTGCAGTGCTAAGCAAGCTCCTCGTGGTGGTACTCTCCGCTCTCTGTGTGCGATAAGGGGTATAGGGAGTTGGAGCCAACAAAGACACCAAGGAAGCCGATCCTGGAGATATTCTGGTTTCATATGATAATGATGGCTTAGCGAGCAGGACTGAGGTCTTATTTGTAGATTTGTGAGTGGGTAGAGCTGAAGACAATGAGACTACTGCAGTTGGAGTCGGTGTAGTTACTTCTGCAGCAGATACTGTTGGTACAGCTGTCTCTGAGCTCTGTGGGGCAGCAGGTATTTTGACCTCAGGGATGAATGCTGGACTAGTGAATGCTACCTCTGTTGTTGGAGAGGAGACAGACATAGTGGCCTTTATTGCTGTTGGTTTGTCAGCTGTGAAGCTCGTTGGAGATTTTGCGGCTTTATTTGGGAGTTCCTGCACCTCTGAATGGGATGTGGATGGGGACTCAACTGGCACAAGCTCCGCTCTGTACAGACCACCTGTCCTGGCAGGACTTTCCGCACTGTGGAGGTCTTCATGCTGGGATTTTCCCTGGGCATTGGTGTTCAGGGCTGCACTGTTGTGCTCTGCTTGACTTACGATCACATATTCTGCTCTGAATGGTTGATCATTTGATCCGGTTACAGATGGTGTATGGGGTGTGTGAGGAGGAGGATATCCTTTTACTTGTGTTGGGCTTACTCGTGTAGCAGTTATCGGAGGGGGGATGAATGCAGGTAAGGAATCCACCTTCGAAGATGTTCCGGGTAGGGGAGACTTGGAGAAGATGAAGGCTGGTGAGCACGTTTGAAGGGGGCTGGGAGAAACAGAGCTAAAGGAATCTCTTTTTTGGAAACCTTGGAAGAAAGTTGGACTTCTGCTTGTGGGGGTCAAGATGGACTCAGTCATGCTGCGCTGATATCGAGGAGTCGTTCTGTTGAAAAATCCTTGAAGAAAAAAATAAAATACAAAGACCTTAATTGAGTCTCAATGAAAAGTCCCATCCATCTCCAATAAAACACAGATTGGCCTCTCATCTCATGGAGAACCTGCCCATGTGGGCACCATCCCACCTACCCATGACTTAATTTTTACAGAGGTACCACCATGTTGACAAACAATGGAGGGAGCTGTGTCATGAGGATCATATTCATTGCTCTTTGCTGTTGGCATTGGGTGTCTCTGTAGTGACATGAACTAGCCTTGGACCTGGCCATTCATCTTTCACTGGCATGTGATATTCATCATTTAGTGGACCACATACTACTCACCTGTAGAGGACTTAGATGGAGAGCTGGGTGTGGATGGAGGCGAGAATGAGCTTGACACTGAACGCTCCTGCTGACGGAAGAAGTCACGAGGATGCAGGGATCTGCTGGACACAAGAGCAGCTGCTTCCTGTGGGGATCATACGGCCATTACTGATGGTCAGAAGGCACCAACTCTTACTATATCAAGCTGCACATAGGGTGATGGGTGGGCGCAGTGACATGGCTGGTACCGTATAGCTTATGGTAACCTAAAGCAGCATTATCAGGCTTCATACTGAGGTCCTTCAGTATTCTGTAATGTGACAGTGTGGACACTGGGGTGAAGGGTCACTAAATCTGCAGCGTTTAGGAGGGTGAATGAGGGGGTCACTCTGGACTGCTGCCTCCTAGCTCAATGCACCAACATCGAACACTCACCGCGGCCATTTCAATGGACTGACTGCGCTTAAACCGTCCCTTCAGCTCCTCCTCGTAATCCTTCTGCTGCTGTACCTGCAACATACACCAACAGCTCACATTACTCCCACCAAAAACTGACCTACAGCACTTCAGGAGGTGCGTGTCCCAGCAGGAGTATGGAGGGAGGCACCAAAGGAAGGCCGGTTTGGAGAGATGTCTACAAAGAAGTTGTATGAGGAGCAGCATGTATCACCAGAAGCCAATCATCATGGTGAGGTTATTGAAGGAGGTAATGGTCGTGGATGGAGGATGATAGGGGAAGGGAACAGCAGTAATGTCTGTGTGGGAATGATACTGCCGTATGTAATGCCAATCCTATCACAACCATTGGAGATTCACTTACCCATCGCTCCTTCTCATGCCTCCGGCGCTCAGCTTCAAACCTCGCCTGCTCTTTCCTAAAGAGACACAAGGGGGGCGACGATGATCACACAATGATCCGGAAGCCTAAGCCCTTATCACATGTCCCTGCAATAAGACTGTATCATACACAACAGGCTTAGATACCTCTGCTCCTCCACCATCCTCTCCTTCTCCTGAATACGGCGCTCTCGCTCCTCCTCCTCCAGTCTCTCTCTCTGTATGCGCTCTTTCTCCAATGCAATCCTCTCTTCCTGCAGTCTTAGTCGCTCCATCTCCTTTCTCCTCTCCTCTTCTCTCTGTACAGTAACCACTGGATATCACTGACCATCTTAAACCTCCCACCCCATATAATTACACCAGCCAGAGAATGAAGGGCCCAAGGGTCAACCCATCTAACTCTGATGAGTGGCCGCTCACCTCTGACCGCTGCCAGAACGCCTCCCTTTTGCTGATCTTCATCTCTACAGCTGGGTTTGTCTTCATATACTTAGTCCCCTAAATATCAGGAAATATCATTAGTAACTGCACCGTATCACACCCATTGGAGCGTCCAATCAGTCACAGACTTACCACCAGCTCATGAGAGCCAGGGATCCGAGGTTTCTGGAAGGCCCTGGCAGGTGGTGGTACCCTGCTCACCGCCTGTACCACCAGCTCTGGGGTGATGTCCTCAATTTTCTGGGCACCCAGCACCACATTAGCCTCCTAGGGGGCAGATCATAGAGGACAGGTTCATAAGACACTCACAGAACATCTGAGGTCCCACTGGTGTCCACCCAGCCACCATGTTGGGTCGCTTCCTCAGATCCTCACCTTGAAGAATTTGCGGATGGAAGGAAGATGCTGAGCAGTGACTTCTCTCCGAGAGGCGTCCACATTCTCCCCGACCTGCCGAGGATACAAGTTATGTCAAACACAGAAGAACCAGTCCCCCTTCCCCCTTGTAACCCTCAGGAGCATTACCCTCAACACTCATCCCCTTTACACAAGAGGAGGTCTGAGGATGTTGGGGTTTACTGTCAGAGTCCCAAAATCAATCTTCAATGGCGTTTGTTTACATAAGACACACATGGAATATATGGAGTATTCACTCTGCAGACAGTAGAACCCCCCAGCGTGTTATACTGGGGTAGTTCAGTGGGATCTGGGTTTTGGGGTACACTAGCAGTACAAGACCTTGTTCTACTGGCTCCAGGTCAGGGTTGGTTATTAGCTGTGGTCAGTGGATTCTAAATTTATGGGTCTGTACATGGATGGAGGACCACAGGAGTCCAGTTCTATTCGAGGGGGAAGTCTATAAAGTGGGTTTAATAAGAACCTCCCATTAGTGAGAGATAGCTAAGGACATGAAGGCTTTTTTGAGGGATTAGTTATGGTGCGCATGGTACGTACCCAGTGTATGAGGATGAACCTTGGCACCCCAGCATTTGGGTCGCTGACTCGGCACAGCCCATACTGGATCAGGTTCTTATTGAGTTTCTTGGTCAGTTCTTCCAGACCGCCCACTGCAAAACACATTGGTTACCAGGTCAAAGGTCACAGGACGTGGTCAGTAAACATGGTCGTCACTGTCAGAAGAAGATATAATGTCATTGGCCCCCTCAATACTGTACATACTCTACATATAGAACACATATGTTCAGCACCTGACATTACACTGTCCTCCCCAGTATGACCAGCCGTGGGCAGGGGTCCCCTGAGGTGTAACACCTGCAAGACATCATGTGACCTGAACAATGTGCATGGTCACAATAGAATAATGGAGGGGGTCAATAGGCACTAACAATACTGGACAGGCCCTTCTTTGTGGCTCTCATTCTCTACCTTTGCATGCCTCATGTACATTTTATGGCAGTGGATATTCCTCCATCTGTCGGGAACCTCACCCGATCTGGTACAATACAGGGTGACAGCTGCTCCAGAGGATGACCGCTTTCCTGGGATCCTGTGAGATCAGGCTCAGGGAATGACTAGGATTTGGCTGATGCTCTTGATGTAGGATACAGTGGCAGTACTTAGCAGCGCTCCGGCTCTTCATCACAGTAAACATTTTGATCACTGGGGAGTATTAGACTGCGGCTCATTCCAGGATGGAATTGCCCATTATATAATCACATCCGTTGTACAGGGTAGATCTTGGAAGAGGTCCCACCGAGCTCCTGTATCTCCAAATATTGTCCTGGATTCTATTACAACCACCCAGGAAATCTCCAGTAATATCACTGCTGGAGTCAACCCATCAACTTGGCAACAGTAACCCCAGCCATCACTCCTGAGGTTGTCACCAAGCTTTGGCTCCATGCAGTGGTCCTGTACATCCATAAGACTTTATGGTTAGGTCGGATTAAGTCCAACAACCACTATGGGAGCTGTAAACTGACAACTTGAGGACTTGAAGTGGACATTTTATTTGGTTTAGTTCATAACGTTCTCAGAGGTGGAAACAGGCCGAAGTGGTGCACCCGATGGGTTCTCAGACTTTAGCGGCCACCACCATTCCAACCTCAAGAAAAATTTTTTTGGACACATAAAGAAACTTTTTATGGACACTCACTGTCCTGAAGCCACCAGGTTCCCTGTAGACTCTTATGGATGCTCCCCGTCTTGAGGTCCTCAGGTTTCTTGAAGACTCTTATGCCTCTTTTGGATTCTACCTGCCCAGAAACCCTCAGGTTCCTTGAAGACTCTTACGTCTTTTATGAACGCCCCCTGTTTTGAGGTCTTCAGGTTCCTTGAAGACTCTTATGTCTCTTATGGATACTCCCTGTCCAGAAGCCCTCAAGTTTCTTGAAGACTCTTGTGTCTCTTATGGATGGTCCCTTTCCTGAAGCCCTCAGGTTACCTTAAGACTCTTGTGTTTCTTATGGATGCTCACTGTCTTGAGGCCCTCAGGTTCCCTGAAGACTCCTGAGTACTGTACGTTCTCAGGACAAGCTATGTAAATATCTTCCATATTTAGTAGGAAGAGACATAAGCAGAGAGCCCAGCCGGGAAGCCTAATATATTAAGAAGCAGATGTTTACAGGACACTGCGGCCATTAACACAAGGACAAGTCACCCAAGGAATGTGAGGAGGGGGCCGTGTTTATATAGCAAGGAGTCTTATGGGGGGAGGGGGGACAATATGACTGCGGTGAACTGTCCCAGCTGTCAGAATGAGGAAGCTTGTCAAGAGCGTTCTTCCATGCAGAACTGAAGCAGATTCCCAGGACAGGGGACTACATAACTGTACCATAATGGGAATGACTACATAATCCCGGAAGATGACGTACAACATCCTTCAGACATTATGACAATTGTTAAATGAGAAAATATTCACCAGGCCCAAAACCCGCACCCTCCTAGGGCTGTAATGTACAGTACCAGCAGACACAACACTAACATTATCTGTATATTATCTTGTAGTACAGACCATGATGACTTATGGCCAAGAACCAATTGTAAGCAGCCCCAAGATCAAAATTTTCTGCATGACCGCCATTAGTTGGTAGAGTTTGTCACCATACTCTTGCCATAGTTGCCCATTTATGACCACTGGTATCTGTCATATTATCAGAGAGTGCCTATGGCCTCCATCCTACAGCCACCATATTCTGATGTCCTCCACCTTCCTCCTGTCTGAAGAATTACTTCACCATTATTCTGCATATAATATTCTTCCGGTTCTGCTCACTGTGCCCTCTGGGTTCACTGTGCACTCAGATCTTCTGGGCACTAAACGCATTAATATATGCCAGACTCATCCTATGCCAAGCTCATTCCTGACATGTACTCAGGACCATCGTCTATAATATCCTCCAGTCTATGTTTCTTCCAGAATAATCGCTTTCTCAGGAATTTCCGTTGATTGGGAGGGAGGGAAATTTGTACCCACAGATTAATGTGACCACACATGGGAAGGGTTCGTAGGACTCAGATTCTCATTAAGATATGATCCATTATCTGCTTGGTTGACATTTCCGACCATGTATATGGTAGTGTAGCTATGTGTAGATAGAGAGCCTCCACCACATGAGGTAAATAATTGGAGGAACTTCTAGGCTAGGACCATGAGATCTTCTTGCAGACATTTCCTAATCCCTGGAGCTGTGTGAGAACCTCAGATATTATCTCTACATTCCCACAGTGATTAATGATGCCTCTATCATTGTGAGAGATGGTAGTGGAGGATAGTGCAGGACTGGGAAGTAGACCGTGCACGAGACTTGAGACTTGGGACACTGCTGGAAGTCATAGTCATAGACTCGGGGAGTCTTGGTTAATCATTGGCCTTCTCTAGAGCTTGAACCCAAGCAGTGAACATAGTGGCTCGTCCTTACTAGCTGCTTATACCTTGGTGTTACTAGAACTGGTAGAAATCTGGTAAACTGGCCAGTGATGCAATAAAGCCTCATCAATCACTGGTGGTCCGGCTATAGCTACAGTAGACCAGCTCTTCAGGCAGCCCCCTGCTGTACAACCTCCTGTGGAGGCAGAAATGTATGAAGATCATGGACTTTCTCCACAAGACATGGGATACAGGACCCATGGTGGATTTTAAAGGAATGCTTCTTGCCAAACTACACCTAAACTTATTCCATACTGACCACAATCTTATGTCTAGAGTAGGGCCAGAGAGGGGCCCAGCCACACACAACTCACACTAGGTATTACTTTGCCAGATGTCTTTCAATATGTATGGTAACATGTCCAGTTCTCGAGCCTAGCTCTGCCACCTCCATTAGTGGTCCTTGTCGTGCAGGGGAGATGTCATAGACTGAAAGAGGTTTTACAACTTGTTCCTTCTACCATATGAAGCCAATTCCTGGCGCCCTCTTCAGGGGTAATTATCAAACTAGACAGGGCAAAAAAATCAGGTCCAAAATATCTGTGAAGGACTCACAGTAGAAAAGTGAAAAGGTGCAGGACAGATAGGAGTCTTCTACTGCCTCTCACCTCCAGAATCCGACAGCTTCAGGCTCCATTTCTTCTCATACGTGAAAACAGCCCTAAAGGGGGAAAACACCAATATATTAACACAACTGGTAGTATGATGACATCATCAGTGCAAAATATACAACTGCATCTTCAAATATATCAATTGTGTCCAGTTATAGAAAGATCTGAAACCCCTGAAATAAGTGGCCCGATATGGCTCCCAGATAACTGGAGAGAACTCATCATACCCAGACATGACTCCCTGATAACCGGACACGACTCCCTGATAACCGGACACTACTCCTGATAACCGGACACGACTCCCTGATAACCGGACACTACTCCTGATAACCGGACACGACTCCTGATAACCAGACACTACTGATAACCGGACACTACTCCCTGATAACCGGACACTACTCCCTGATAACCGGATACTGCTCCTGATAACCGGACACTACTGATAACCGGACACTACTCCCTGATAACCGGACACTACTCCCTGATAACCGGACACTGCTCCTGATAACCGGACACTGCTCCTGATAACCGGACACTACTGATAACTGGACACTACTCCCTGATAACTGGACACTACTCCTGATAACCGGACACTACTCCCTGATAACCAGACACTACTCCCTGATAACCGGACACTACTCCCTGATAACCGGACACTACTCCCTGATAACCGGACACGACTCCCTGAGAACCGGACACTATTCCCTGATAACCGGACACTACTCCTGATAACTGGACACTACTCCCTGAGAACCGGACACTACTCCTGATAACTGGACACTACTTCCTGAGAACCGGACACTACTCCTGATAACTGGACACTACTCCCTGAGAACCAGACACTACTCATGATAACTGGACACTATTCCATGAAAACTTGAGAAAACCCATCATACCCAGACACGACTCCCTGATAACCAGACACTACTCCCTGAGAACCGGACACTACTCCTGATAACTGGACACTACTCCTGATAACCGGACACTACTCCCTGAAAACTGGAGAGAACTCATCATACCCAGACATGACTCCCTGATAACCAGACACTACTCCCTGATAACCGGACACTACTCCTGATAACCGGACACTACTGATAACTGGACACTACTCCCTGAAAACAGGAGTAAACTCATCATACCCAGACACTACTCCTGATAACCGGACACTACTCCCTGAGAACCGGACACTACTCCTGATAACCGGAAACTACTCCTGATAACCGGACACTACTCCCTGATAACCAGACACGACTCCCTGATATCTGGACATTACTCCCTGATAACCAGACACTACTCCCTGATAACCGGGCACTACTCCCTGATAACCGGACACTACTCCTGATAACCAGACACTACTCCCTGATAACCGGACACTACTCCCTGATAACCGGACACTACTCCTGATAACCGGACACTACTCCCTGATAACCGGACACTACTCCCTGATAACCGGACACTACTCCCTGATAACCGGACACTACTCCCTGATAACCGGACACTACTCCCTGATAACCAGACATGACTCCCTGATATCTGGACACTACTCCCTGATAACCGGGCACTACTCCCTGATAACCGGACACTACTCCCTGATAACCGGGCACTACTCCCTGATAACCGGGCACTACTCCCTGATAACCGGACACTACTCCCTGATAACCGGACACTACTCCCTGATAACCAGACACTACTCCCTGATAACCGGACACTACTCCCTGATAACCGGACACTACTCCCTGATAACCGGGCACTACTCCCTGATAACCGGACACTACTCCCTGATAACCGGGCACTACTCCCTGATAACCGGGCACTACTCCCTGATAACCGGACACTACTCCTGATAACTGGACACTACTCCCTGATAACCGGACACTACTCCAGATAACCGGACACTACTCCCTGATAACCGGACACTACTCCCTGATAACCGGACACTATTCCCTGATAACCAGACACTACTCCCTGATAACCGGACACTACTCCCTGATAACCAGACATGACTCCCTGATATCTGGACACTACTCCCTGATAACCGGGCACTACTCCCTGATAACCGGACACTACTCCCTGATAACCGGGCACTACTCCCTGATAACCGGGCACTACTCCCTGATAACCGGACACTACTCCCTGATAACCGGACACTACTCCAGATAACCGGACACTACTCCTGATAACCGGACACTACTTCTGATAACCGGACACTACTCCCTGATAACCGGACACTACTCCCTGATAACCGGACACTACTCCCTGATAACCGGCACTACTCCCTGATAACCGGGCACTACTCCCTGATAACCGGACACTACTCCCTGATAACCGGACACTACTCCAGATAACCCCCCCTCGACACTACCCCCTCTCCTGATAACCGGACACTACTCCTGATAACTGAACACTGACTCATTATAGCTGGACAGAGCTCCTGATAGCTGTCAGTGGTCTGTGGCCTATTTTAGAACCCTCTATCACTGCACAATGTGCCTATATAGTCCTTCCCTTCCTGTAATTAGTACCAGTAATCAGCCGGGTGTAGCTTTAACTCTTTGAGTGCTGATCGGTACTTCAGTGCATGGGGTGTGGGAGTTTTAGGAGAAGTCTTTGAAGCTGGAACAGTGGTGTGATCAGCAGAGTAAATAATCTCATACAATACGAGGAGGTTTCCACTGTAAGGAATGTCACCAGAGAGGTATGATCAGCCCCTCGCAGGCTCTAACTCTCCTCTGTATGCCCTGTGTGCCAGGCTGCCTGGCAGAAGCAGGGTTAAATGCTTTGCTTCCAAGACCTGTCTCAGCACATAGTTACTTGTAGTTTTATTTCGAGACGCCAGAAGATGTTAATATTCCTGGAATGTCCTATTGTCCCACAGCCAGCACCGGATATAGAAGCCTGCAGCAATACTACACAACAGAGCCCCTCAGCCGCCCTACCCCCAACCCTTCCTGCCTATTGTGTCTACTGCCAACCCAATGTGTCCTACCACACTCCACATCTCCCATGTATCAGCTGACCACCCCATCACCAAGGCTGATGATGTACAGAGCCCAGGGTGACCCCAACACTGGTGATCCTGCCTCATTGGGACCCAGTATGGGGGCCATGTCTAGGACACACTGGGTGATACATAGAGGTTCCTCTATTGGACAGTTACATGATGGATACATGACACATGGCAGACATATGACGAATACATGACACATGGCAGGTATATGATGAATACATGACACATGATGAATAAATGACAGACATATTATGAACACATGACGGATACATGACACATGAAGGATACATGACGGATATATGACAGACGGATACATGACAGATACATGACACATGATGGATACATGACGGATAAATAATGGATACATGACACATGAGGAATACATAAAGAATACATGACACGACAGACATATTATGAATACATGATGGATACATGACGGATACATGACACATGATGGATACATGACGGATACATGACACTTGATGGAAACATGACAGGTACAAGACACATGATGGATACATGACACATGATGGATACATGATGGATACATGACACTTGATGGAAACATGACAGATACAAGACACATGATGGATACATGATGGATACATAACACATAATAGATACATAACATATGATGGACACATGATGGATACATCCTTTTCCAGTTTTCAGGGACTGTAGTCTGCAGGAATGATCCTGATCTACAGCCAAAGGAAACAAGGTGAGTGGACGTGAAGAGGACTCCATGAAGTCACGTTAGGTTGTAGAGGACAGGAGGGGGCACATTCTTTACTGCTGATGTAAAACTTGTATTAATTATTTATCTGAACAAGTAAAAGCACCAACTGCAGTCACTGGACCAAGGGTCAGAGGACAGGAGGGGTGGCAGCAGATGGCAGTCACACCAGAGGAGGTATTATATAATTCATGATTTCTATGGGCAGACATACAGTACCATATGTGGAGGTGGACTCAGGGCCCCTGCTCCCAGGTATCCATCACTGGGAGAGGTCTACATAGGGGATATGCATACAGCATAACCACCAAGTAGGGACACACACATCAGCATGGCGGTCACGTGTCTGTATGAACACTATTACCTGCAGTCATAATACATGTGACAAGTACAACCAGGAGCAATGCTGATAACAGAGAAGATGACGGCCAAGGATCTAAGAGGAGGGCAGAGAAGTCATGGAGTGGAGATACACAGAACTAAGGACCTGAAAACTGACAATTATCTGCTAACGAAGCCATAAATGTAGGTCTATGGGGATAATAAGGAAATGGAAGGAAATAAGTGGAGAAAACCCAACCATAAGAAGATAATGAGGGAACGAGAGGCTGAGGAGCAAATCAGTGGAAGTTTGAAGATCATGACGGCAGCAGCGCCATCCAACACACAAGGAAAAAGACCATGAAGAGCAGCAGGGGAGAGACTGACAGGGGGGACAGAGGTAGTAGTCACACACGGGACCTAGCGCATGCAGGGGCCAAGGGTCTCTCTGCCAAATATAAAGATACCAGTATTGTAGGGCGCACATAGTACTGGGGAAGGGTATGCATCATTCATGATGACAATATCAAAGTACAGGATTAAACAATGATAAAACCATATACAACAACAAGAGGAGATTACAGGACAGGAGATAATGAGAAAGAAGTAACAGGAGATTACAGGACAAGAGATATTGAGAAAGGAATAACAGGAGATTACAGGACAAGATATATGGAGAGGGGAATAACAGAGGAGATTACAGGACAGGAGATATGGAGGGAGGAATAACAGGGGAGATTACAGGACAGGAGATATGGAGTGAGGAATAACGGGAGATTACAGGACAGGAGATATGGAGAGAGGAATAACAGAGGAGATTACAGGACAGGAGATATGGAGAGAGGAATAGCATAGGAGATTACAGGACAGGAGATATGGAGAGAGGAATAACAGAGGAGATTACAGGACAAGAGATATGGAGAGAGGAATAACAGAGGAGATTACAGGACAGGAGATATGGAGAGAGGAATAACAGAGGAGATTACAGGACAAGAGATATGGAGAGAGGAATAACAGAAGAGAATACAAGACAGGAGATATGAAGAGGGGAATAACAGAGGAGATTACAGGACAAGAGATATGGAGAGGGGAATAACAGAGGAGATTACAGGGCAAGAGATATGGAGAGAGGAATAACAGGAGATTACAGGACAGGCGATATGGAGAAAGAAATAACAGGAGACTACAGGACAAGATATATGGAGAGGGGAATAACAGAGGAGATTACAGGACAGGAGATATTGAGAAAGGAATAACAGGAGATTACAGGACAGAAGATATGGAGAAAGAAACAACAGGAGATTACAGGACAAGATATATGGAGAGGGGAATAACAGAGGAGATTACAGGACAGGAGATATGGAGGGAGGAATAACAGGGGAGATTACAGGACAGGAGATATGGAGTGAGGAATAACGGGAGATTACAGGACAGGAGATATGGAGAGAGGAATAACAGAGGAGATTACAGGACAGGAGATATGGAGAGAGGAATAACAGGGGAGATTACAGGACAGGAGATATGGAGAGAGGAATAACAGAGGAGATTACAGGACAAGAGATATGGAGAGGGGAATAACAGAGGAGATTACAGGGCAAGAGATATGGAGAGAGGAATAACAGAGGAGATTACAGGACAAGAGATATGGAGAGGGGAATAACAGAGGAGATTACAGGACAGGAGATATGGAAAGAGGAATAACAGGAGATTACAGGACAGGCGATATGGAGAAAGAAATAACAGGAGACTACAGGACAAGATATATGGAGAGGGGAATAACAGAGGAGATTACAGGACAGGAGATATGGAGAGAGGAATTACAGAGGAGATTACAGGACAAGAGATATGGAAAGAGGAATAACAGAGGAGATTACAGGGCAGGAGATATGGAGAAAGAAATAACAGAGGAGACTACAGGACATGAGATATGGAGAGAGGAATAACAGAGGAGAATACAGGACAGGAGATATGGAGAGAGGAATAACAGAGGAGAATACAGGACAGGAGATATGGAGAGAGGAATAACAGAGGAGATTACAGGACAAGAGATATGGAGAGAGGAATAACAGAGGAGATTACAAGACAGGAGATATGGAGAGAGGAATAACAGGAGATTACAGGACAAGAGATATGGAGAGAGGAATTACAGAGGAGATTACAGGACAAGAGATATGGAAAGAGGAATAACAGAGGAGATTACAGGGCAGGAGATATGGAGAGGGGAATAACAGAAGAGAATACAAGACAGGAGATATGAAGAGGGGAATAACAGAGGAGATTACAGGACAAGAGATATGGAGAGGGGAATAACAGAGGAGATTACAGGGCAAGAGATATGGAGAGAGGAATAACAGAGGAGATTACAGGACAAGAGATATGGAGAGGGGAATAACAGAGGAGATTACAGGACAGGAGATATGGAAAGAGGAATAACAGGAGATTACAGGACAGGCGATATGGAGAAAGAAATAACAGGAGACTACAGGACAAGATATATGGAGAGGGGAATAACAGAGGAGATTACAGGACAGGAGATATGGAAAGAGGAATAACAGGAGATTACAGGACAGGAGATATGGAGAAAGAAATAACAGGAGATTACAGGACAAGAGATATGGAGAGGGGAATAACAGGGGAGATTACAGGACAAGAGATATGGAGAAAGAAATAACAGGAGATTACAGGACAAGAGATATGGAGAAAGAAATAACAGGAGATTACAGGACAGGAGATATGAAGAGGGGAATAACAGGGGAGATTACAGGACAGGAGATATGGAAAGAGGAATATCATAGGAGATTACAGGACAGGAGATATGGAGAAAGAAATAACAGGAGATTACAGGACAAGAGATATGGAGAGGGGAATAACAGAGGAGATTACAGGACAGGAGATATGGAGAGAGGAATTACAGAGGAGATTACAGGACAAGAGATATGGAAAGAGGAATAACAGAGGAGATTACAGGGCAGGAGATATGGAGAAAGAAATAACAGAGGAGACTACAGGACATGAGATATGGAGAGAGGAATAACAGAGGAGAATACAGGACAGGAGATATGGAGAGAGGAATAACAGAGGAGAATACAGGACAGGAGATATGGAGAGAGGAATAACAGAGGAGATTACAGGACAAGAGATATGGAGAGAGGAATAACAGAGGAGATTACAAGACAGGAGATATGGAGAGAGGAATAACAGGAGATTACAGGACAAGAGATATGGAGAGAGGAATTACAGAGGAGATTACAGGACAAGAGATATGGAAAGAGGAATAACAGAGGAGATTACAGGGCAGGAGATATGGAGAGGGGAATAACAGAGGAGATTACAGGACAAGAGATATACAGAGAGGAATAACAAAGGAGATTACAGGACAGGAGATATGGAAAGAGGAATAACAGAGGAGATTACAGGACAAGATATATGGAGAGAGGAATAATAGAGGAGATTACAGGACAGGAGATATGGAGAAAGAAATAACAGAGGAGACTACAGGACATGAGATATGGAGAGAGGAATAACAGGGGAGATTACAGGACAGGAGATATGGAGAGAGGAATAACAGAGGAGATTACAAGACAGGAGATATGGAGAGAGGAATTACAGAGGAGATTACAGGACAGAGATTGGAGGGCAGGGGTCGGACAAGAGATATGGAAAGAGGAATAACAGAGGAGATTACAGGGCAGGAGATATGGAGAGGGGAATAACAGAGGAGATTACAGGACAAGAGATATGGAGAGAGGAATAACAGAGGAGATTACAGGGCAGGAGATATGGAGAGAGGAATAACAGTGTATATTTCCTACTGTCTCCTTTTTTATTTTCTCTGTATACTCAATTCCTGCAGTCTCCTCTCAATATACCCCCTACTTTCCTGCAGTCTACTCTCCCTCCCCACTTTCCTGCAGACTCCTCTCTGTAAAGCCCCTCCTTTCCTACTGTCTCCTCTCTGTATACTCCCCTCCATTTCTACAGTCTCCTCTCTGTATACTCCCCCTCCATTTCTACAGTCTCCTCTCTGTATGCTCTCTTCCTTTACTACTGTCTTCTTTCTGTATACTCCACTGAATTCCGACTGTCTCATCTCTGTATGCCACCTCCTTTCCTGCAGTTTTCTTTCTGTATACCCCCTACTTTCCTGCAGTCTCCTCTCTGTATACCCTCTACTTTCCTGGAGTCTCCTCTCTGTATACCCCCTACTTTCCTGGAGTCTCCTCTCTATATAATCCCTAGTCTCCTGCAGTCTCCTCTCTGTATACCCCATAGTCTCCTGCAGTCTCTTCTCTGTATACCCTCTACTTTCCTGCAGTCTCTTCTCTGTGTACCCCCTACTTTCCTGCAGTCTCTTCTCTGTGACCCCTACTTTCCTGCAGTCTCCTCTCTGTATACCCCCTAGTCTCCTGCAGTCTCCTCTCTGTATACCCCCTAGTCTCCTGCAGTCTCCTCTCTGTATACCCCCTACTTTCCTGCAGTCTCCTCTCTGTATACCCTCTACTTTCCTGCAGTCTCCTCTCTGTATACCCCCTAGTCTCCTGCAGTCTCTTCTCTGTATACCCTCTACTTTCCTGCAGTCTCCTCTCTGTATAACCCCTAGTCTCCTGCAGTCTCCTCTCTGTATACCCACTACTTTCCTGCAGTCTCCTCTCTGTATACCCCCTATTTTCCTGCAGTCTCTTCTCTGTATACCCTCTACTTTCCTGCAGTCTCCTCTCTGTATACCCCCTAGTCTCCTGCAGGCTCTTCTCTGTATACCCTCTACTTTCCTGCAGTCTCCTCTCTGTATACCCCCTAGTCTCCTGCAGTCTCCTCTCTGTATACCCACTACTTTCCTGCAGTCTCCTCTCTGTATACCCTCTACTTTCCTGCAGTCTCCTCTCTGTATACCCCCTAGTCTCCTGCAGTCTCCTCTCTGTATACCCCCCTACTTTCCTGCAGTCCCCTCTGTTTCCCTCTCCTGTGAAGGTTCCTTCTCCTTGGTCTCTGCTCAATCACTCCCCCAGGTGTCCATGAATTGCGACACAGAAACCTTTGCCCTCATCTGCAGATTCTATAAATCTCTTCCTGCAGGAATGTGCCGCCATAACATCAGTCACACCTCAGGTGTCAGCGCACAGGGTGCAGCCACAGAGAAGAGGCAGACTAATGGGGCACAGAGTGCTCCAGAGACACCCTGATAACGTATGGATGGGGGCACTGAGTACTCTAGAGACACCCTGAGAACATGGGGCGGGGGGGGCGCCGAATACTCTAGAGACACCCTGATAACATGTGGATGGGGACACTGAGTAGTCTAGAGACACCCTGATAATGTGTGGGGCGAGCAGCGACTACTCCGGAGACACCCTGATAACGTGTGGGGTGGGAAGGTTAATAGATCAGTTTTCACATGCCAAGGGCAGATAAAAGCTGTATTGTGATTGGTTGCTTTGGGCAACAAGGACCTTCTTACTGACTGTACATAAATGGTGCCCCTGCACTGTATATTCTGGAAGGTAGGGGCCCCAATAATATACTGTGTGGACAGGAGGTAACATCAGCAGCCATACTGTATACACATCAGACACTAGCACGTGTATAGATTGGGACAGTCCCCAATTTATGGGAAGGTCCAGCAAAAATTTCTCCCCACAGTATAATGCTCCCTTTACTGGTCCCACAGAATAATGATCCCTTTACTGCCCCCACACAGAATAATGGCCTCTTTACTGCCTCATACAGTATAACGCTCCCTTTACTGCCCACACACAGTATAATGCTCCCTTTACTGCCCCCACAGCATAATGCTCCCTTTACTGCCCCCACAGTATAATGCCCCCCTTACTGCCCCCACATAGAATAATGCTATCTTTACTGCCCCATACAATATAAAGCTCCCTTTACTGCCCCCACAGTATAATGCTCCCTTTAATGCTCCCACAGTATAATGCTCCCTTTATTGCCCCATAGTATAATGCTCCCTTTAGTGAGCTCACAGTATAATGCTCCCTTTACTGCCCCATATAATATAATGCTCTCTTTACTGCCCCATACAGTATAATGCTCCCTTTACTGCCCACACACAGTATAATGCTTCCTTTAATGTCCCGACAGTATAATGCTCCCTTTACTGTCCCCACACAGCATAATGCTCCCTTTACTGGTACCCACACAGTATAATGGTCAGCTTTTATTCAATCCCTGATCCTGCTCAGTCCCTGCTTCACCTTTGGCTCCAGCCCGTTTCTCCATATTACATCTGGATGCAGATCAATATCAATTTATGACATCCTGAAGTTCTTCAGTGTCTGGATGAAGCCCAATTAAAGGAACATTATACTGTGTGGGGGCCAGAAAAAGGAGCATTATAATTTGTATAGGGACCAATATAGGGAGTATTATACTGTGAGGGGACGAGTAAAGAGAGCATTACACTGTGTAGGGACTAGTAAAGGGAGAATTATACTGTGTGGGGACTATTATAGGTAGCATTATACTGTGTGGGGACTATTATAGGTAGCATTATAATGTGTGGGGACCAGTAAACAGAGTGTTACACTGTGTAGGGACTAGTAAAGAGAGCATTATAATGTGTGGGGACCAGTAAAGTGAGCGTTACACTGTGTAGGGACTAGTAAAGAGAGCATTATAATGTGTGGGGACCAGTAAAGTGAGCATTACACTGTGTAGGGACTAGTAAAGAGAGCATTATAATGTGTGGGGACCAGTAAAGTGAGCATTACACTGTGTAGGGACTAGTAAAGAGAGCATTATAATGTGTGGGGACCAGTAAAGTGAGCATTACACTGTGTAGGGACTAGTAAAGAGAGCATTATAATGTGTGGGGACCAGTAAAGTGAGCATTACACTGTGTAGGGACTAGTAAAGAGAGCATTATAATGTGTGGGGACCAGTAAAGTGAGCATTACACTGTGTAGGGACTAGTAAAGAGAGCATTATAATGTGTGGGGACCAGTAAAGTGAGCATTACACTGTGTAGGGACTAGTAAAGAGAGCATTACATTGTGTACGACTAGTAAAGAGAGCATTTCACTGTGTAGGGATTAGTAAAGAGAGCATTTCACTGTGTAGGGATTAGTAAAGAGAGCATTATACTGTGTGGGGACCAGTAAAGGGAGCATTATACTGTGTGGGGACCAGTAAAGAGAGCATTATACTGTGTGGGGACCAGTAAAGAGAGCATTACACTGTGTAAGGACTAGTAAAGAGAGCATTATACTGTGTAGGGACCAGTAAAGAGAGCATTACACTGTGTAGGGACTAGTAAAGAGAGCATTACATTGTGTACGACTAGTAAAGAGAGCATTATACTGTGTGGGGACCAGTAAAGAGAGCATTACACTGTGTAAGGACTTGTAAAGAGAGCATTATACTGTGTGGGGACCAGTAAAGAGAGCATTACACTGTGTAAGGAGTAGTAAAGAGAGAATTACATTGTATAGGAACTAGTAAAGAGAGCATTTCACTGTGTAGGGACTAGTAAAGAGAGCACTATATTGTGTGGGGACCAGTAAATGGAGCATTATACTATGTGGGGACCAGTAAAGAGAGCATTATACTGTGTGGGGATTATTATAAGTAGCATTATACTGTGTAGGGACCACTAAAGACAGCATTATACTGTGTGTGGACTAGTAAAGAGAGCATTAAACTGTGTAGGGAGTAGTAAAGAGAGCATTATACTGTGTGGGGAAAA
Organism: Leptodactylus fallax; assembly: GCA_947044405.1. Lineage (NCBI taxonomy): Eukaryota > Metazoa > Chordata > Amphibia > Anura > Leptodactylidae > Leptodactylus > Leptodactylus fallax. The sequence continues at coordinate 82,722 of CAMRHE010000553.1, read as the reverse complement.
GTTAAAGGGAGCATTATACTGTGTGGGGACTATTATAGGTAGCATTATACTGTTTAGGGACCGGGAAAGAGAGCATTACAATGTAAGGAGGGGCATTATACTGTGGGGGGCAGTAAAGGGGATATCATACTGACCAGGCCACACCACTTCAAACCACACCCACTATCAAACTTTTTTAAAAATCTGAAAACTGTGGCTGAGGATTTAATTTTACCCACATGAAAACAACAACATTCATCCAGCTATATAATATATATGGAGACAGAAAGCAGAGGTGTATACCTACAGCTATATGGGTAGTGCAGCCAAAATACAGACAGCTATAGGTGCGCTCTCCTCTATAGATACTGAGTACAGTACAGACAGCTATAGGTGCACTCTCCTCTATAGATACTGAGTACAGTACAGACAGCTATAGGTGCACTCTCCTCTACAGATACTCTGTGCAGTACAGACAGCTATAGGTGCGCTCTCCTCTATAGATACTCTGTGCAGTACAGACAGCTATAGGTGCACTCTCCTCTATATATACTGAGTACAGTACAGACAGCTATAGGTGCGCTCTCCTCTATAGATACTCTGTGAAGTACAGACATCTATAGGTGCACTCTCCTCTATAGATACTGAGTACAGTACAGACAGCTATAGGTGCGCTCTCCTCTATAGATACTGAGTATAGTACAGCTATAGGTGCACTCTCCTCTATATATACTGAGTACAGTACAGACAGCTATAAGTGCACTCTCCTCTATAGATAGTGAGTACAGTACAGACAGCTATAGGTGCACTCTCCTCTAGATATACTGAGTACAGTACAGACAGCTATAGGTGCACTCTCCTCTATAGATACTGAGTACAGTACAGACAGCTATAGGTGCACTCTCCTCTATAGAAACTAAGTACAGACAGCTATAGGTGCACTCTCCTCTATAGATGCTCTGTACAGTACAGACAGCTATAGGTGCGCTCTCCTCTATAGATACTGAGTACAGTACAGACAGCTATAGGTGCGCTCTCCTCTATAGATACTGAGTACAGTACAGACAGCTATAGGTGCGCTCTCCTCTATAGATACTGAGTACAGTACAGACAGCTATAGGTGCACTCTCCTCTATAGATACTGAGTACAGTACAGACAGCTATAGGTGCAGTCTCCTCTATATATACTGAGTACAGTACAGACAGCTATAGGTGCACTCTCCTCTATAGATACTGAGTACAGTACAGACAGCTATAGGTGCAGTCTCCTCTATATATACTGAGTACAGTACAGACAGCTATAGGTGCACTCTCCTCTATATATACTGAGTACAGTGCAGACAGCTATAGGTGCGCTCTCCTCTATAGATACTGAGTACAGTACAGACAGCTATAGGTACACTCTCCTCTATAGATACTGAGTACAGTACAGACAGCTATAGGTGCGCTCTCCTCTATAGATACTGAGTACAGTACAGACAGCTATAGGTGCGCTCTCCTCTATAGATACTGAGTACAGTACAGACAGCTATAGGTGCCCTCTCCTCTATAGATACTGAGTACAGTACAGACAGCTATAGGTGCACTCTCCTCTATATATACTGAGTACAGTACAGACAGCTATAGGTGCGCTCTCCTCTATAGATACTGAGGACAGTACAGACAGCTATAGGTGCACTCTCCTCTATAGATACTGAGTACAGTACAGACAGCTATAGGTGCACTCTCCTCTCTCTATATATATATTTATTTATTTATATTTTTTTTTTTTGGGAAGCCCAGCAAGCGCTAGGCATCAAAAAATTATACGAAACTCATAACTGTTCCTCTCCACGGAAATCTTTAGTAAAAGACGAAAGATTTATTCGGTCTGAAGAGAAACCAGAGTATACTCTCCTCTATATATACTGAGTACAGTACAGACAGCTATAGGTGCATTCTCCTCTATAGATACTCTGTGCAGTACAGACAGCTATAGGTGCACTCTCCTCTATATATACTGAGTACAGTACAGACAGCTATAGGTGCACTCTCCTCTATAGATACTGAGTACAGTACAGACAGCTATAGGTGCACTCTCCTCTATAGATACTGAGTACAGTACAGACAGCTATAGGTGCACTCTCCTCTATATATACTGAGTACAGTACAGACAGCTATAGGTGCACTCTACTCTATATATACTGAGTACAGTACAGACAGCTATAGGTGCGCTCTCCTCTATATATACTGAGTACAGTACAGACATCTATAGGTGCGCTCTCCTCTATATATACTGAGTACAGTACAGACAGCTATAGGTGCGCTCTCCTCTATATATACTGAGTACAGTACAGACATCTATAGGTGCGCTCTCCTCTATATATACTGAGTACAGTACAGACAGCTATAGGTGCACTCTCCTCTATAGATACTGAGTACAGTACAGACAGCTATAGGTGCAGTCTCCTCTATATATACTGAGTACAGTACAGACATCTATAGGTGCGCTCTCCTCTATATATACTGAGTACAGTACAGACAGCTATAGGTGCACTCTCCTCTATAGATACTGAGTACAGTACAGACAGCTATAGGTGCACTCTCCTCTATAGAAACTCAGTACAGACAGCTATAGGTGCGCTCTCCTCTATAGATACTGAGTACAGTACAGACAGCTATAGGTGCGCTCTCCTCTATAGATACTGAGTACAGTACAGACAGCTATAGGTGCACTCTCCTCTATAGATACTGAGTACAGTACAGACAGCTATAGGTGCACTCTCCTCTATAGATACTGAGTACAGTACAGACAGCTATAGGTGCACTCTCCTCTATAGATACTGAGTACAGTACAGACAGCTATAGGTGCGCTCTCCTCTATAGATACTGAGTACAGTACAGACAGCTATAGGTGCGCTCTCCTCTATAGATACTGAGTACAGTACAGACAGATATAGGTGTGCTCTCCTCTATAGATACTGAGTACAGTACAGACAGCTATAGGTGCACTCTCCTCTATATATACTGAGTACAGTACAGACAGCTATAGGTGCACTCTCCTCTATAGATACTGAGTACAGTACAGACAGCTATAGGTGCACTCTCCTCTCTATATACTGAGTACAGTACAGACAGCTATAGGTGCACTCTCCTCTATAGATACTGAGTACAGTACAGACAGCTATAGGTGCACTCTCCTCTCTATATACTGAGTACAGTACAGACAGCTATAGGTGCCCTCGCCTCTATAGATACTGAGTACAGTACAGACAGCTATAGGTGCCCTCGCCTCTATAGATACTGAGTACAGTACAGACAGCTATAGGTGCGCTCTCCTCTATAGATACTGAGTACAGTACAGACAGCTATAGGTGCGCTCTCCTCTATAGATACTGAGTACAGTACAGACAGCTATAGGTGCACTCTCCTCTATATATACTGAGTACAGTACAGACAGCTATAGGTGCGCTCTCCTCTATAGATACTGAGGACAGTACAGACAGCTATAGGTGCACTCTCCTCTATAGATACTGAGTACAGTACAGACAGCTATAGGTGCACTCTCCTCTCTCTATATATATATTTATTTATTTTTTTTATTTTTTTTGGGAAGCCCAGCAAGCGCTAGGCATCAAAAAATTATACGAAACTCATAACTGTTCCTCTCCACGGAAATCTTTAGTAAAAGACGAAAGATTTATTCGGTCTGAAGAGAAACCAGAGTATACTCTCCTCTATATATACTGAGTACAGTACAGACAGCTATAGGTGCATTCTCCTCTATAGATACTCTGTGCAGTACAGACAGCTATAGGTGCACTCTCCTCTATATATACTGAGTACAGTACAGACAGCTATAGGTGCACTCTCCTCTATAGATACTGAGTACAGTACAGACAGCTATAGGTGCACTCTCCTCTATAGATACTGAGTACAGTACAGACAGCTATAGGTGCACTCTCCTCTATATATACTGAGTACAGTACAGACAGCTATAGGTGCACTCTACTCTATATATACTGAGTACAGTACAGACAGCTATAGGTGCGCTCTCCTCTATATATACTGAGTACAGTACAGACATCTATAGGTGCGCTCTCCTCTATATATACTGAGTACAGTACAGACAGCTATAGGTGCGCTCTCCTCTATAGAAACTCAGTACAGACAGCTATAGGTGCGCTCTCCTCTATAGATACTGAGTACAGTACAGACAGCTATAGGTGCGCTCTCCTCTATAGATACTGAGTACAGTACAGACAGCTATAGGTGTGCTCTCCTCTATAGATACTGAGTACAGTACAGACAGCTATAGGTGCGCTCTCCTCTATAGATACTGAGTACAGTACAGACAGCTATAGGTGCACTCTCCTCTATAGATACTGAGTACAGTACAGACAGCTATAGGTGCACTCTCCTCTATAGATACTGAGTACAGTACAGACAGCTATAGGTGCCCTCGCCTCTATAGATACTGAGTACAGTACAGACAGCTATAGGTGCGCTCTCCTCTATAGATACTGAGTACAGTACAGACAGCTATAGGTGCGCTCTCCTCTATAGATACTGAGTACAGTACAGACAGATATAGGTGCACTCTCCTCTATAGATACTGAGTACAGTACAGACAGCTATAGGTGCACTCTCCTCTATAGATACTGAGTACAGTACAGACAGCTATAGGTGCACTCTCCTCTATATATACTGAGTACAGTACAGACAGCTATAGGTGCACTCTCCTCTATAGATACTGAGTACAGTACAGACAGCTATAGGTGCACTCTCCTCTCTATATACTGAGTACAGTACAGACAGCTATAGGTGCACTCTCCTCTATAGATACTGAGTACAGTACAGACAGCTATAGGTGCACTCTCCTCTCTATATACTGAGTACAGTACAGACAGCTATAGGTGCCCTCGCCTCTATAGATACTGAGTACAGTACAGACAGCTATAGGTGCCCTCGCCTCTATAGATACTGAGTACAGTACAGACAGCTATAGGTGCGCTCTCCTCTATAGATACTGAGTACAGTACAGACAGCTATAGGTGCGCTCTCCTCTATAGATACTGAGTACAGTACAGACAGCTATAGGTGTGCTCTCCTCTATAGATACTGAGTACAGTACAGACAGCTATAGGTGCACTCTCCTCTATATATACTGAGTACAGTACAGACAGCTATAGGTGCACTCTCCTCTATATATACTGAGTACAGTACAGACAGCTATAGGTGCACTCTCCTCTATAGATACTGAGTACAGTACAGACAGCTATAGGTGCGCTCTCCTCTCTATATACTGAGTACAGTACAGACAGCTATAGGTGCACTCTCCTCTATAGATACTGAGTACAGTACAGACAGCTATAGGTGCGCTCTCCTCTATAGATACTGAGTACAGTACAGACAGCTATAGGTGCACTCTCCTCTATAGGTCCAGCACAGGTGAGGGCGCCCCCTGTGTCAGTCCCTGGGCTCACCAGTCAGTGGAGGTCCTATCACTGAGGATGTCCTCCTTGGCAGTGATGAGGGACAGGCTGTAGGTGTCCAGGTTCAGGGTGCTCATGTCATCAGGTCGGGGTGACTGTGAAAGTTCTTCCTCTACAAAGTCTGCAGACGATGCCTCTCCCCTCCCCTCCCCCTCCTCCCTCTCCCTCACCCCGGCCCTCCTTCCCCTCCTCCTCCTCCCCGGCCCGCCTCCACAACTTACTCAGCTCTAGTCACTCCGGGACTGGCTCTTCTCAAGGTGTCCACGAGACCTCCTTACTGACTGTCTCCTGCTCCATCTCAAGTCACTGACTGTCTCCTGCCCCATCTCTAGTCACTGACTGTCTCCTCCCCATCTCTAATCACTGTGTCTCCTGCCCATCTCTAGTCATTGACTGTCTTCTGCCCTATCTCTAGTCACTGGTTTTCTCCTGACTGTCTCCTGCCCCATCTCTAGACACTGACTGGCCACTGACTGTCTCCTCCTCCATCTCTAGTCATTGGCTGTCTCCTGCCCCATCTCTAGTCACTGTCTCCTGCCAGATCTCTAGTCGCTGACTGTCTCCTCCTCCATCTCTAGTCACTGTCTCCTGCCAAATCTCTAATCACTGTCTCCTGCCCCATCTCTAGTCGCTGACTGTCTCCTGTCCATCTCTAGTCACTGTCTCCTCCTCCATCTCTAGTCATTGACTGTCTCCTCCTCCATCTCTAGTCACTGGCTGTCTCCTGCCCCATCTCTAGTCGCTACTGTCTCCTGTTCCATCCTCCGACGGCGCCCCCCAGCCGCCGCTCTGTGTAACTGCAGTGGACACTATGTTCCTGAAAAGTGTACAGTACACCCATATATCCCTAGTGAACAACCCCCCATATATCCAAAGTGTTCAGACGCTCCCATATATCCTGCTGCAGAGCCTCCTAGAATATAGTCTGGTGCAGAGCCTCCTAGCATAGATCCTAGAGGCGAGCCTCCCAGTATAGAGCCTGATGCAGATCCTCCTATTACAGAGCCTCCCAGTATAGATCCTAGAGCAGAGCCTCCTAGTACAGAGCCTCCTAGTTCAGAGCCTCCCAGTATAGAGTCTGGTGCAGAGCCTCCTAGTATAGATCCTAGAGCAGAGTCTCCTAGTATAGAGCCTGATGCAGAGCCTCCCGCTATAGAGTCTGGTGTAGAACCTCCTAGCATAGATCCTAGAGGTGAGCCTCCCAGTATAGAGTCTGGTGCAGAGACTCCCAGTATAGAGTCTGGTGCAGAGACTCCCAGTATAGAGTCTGGTGCAGAGACTCCCAGTATAGAGCCTGATGCAGAGTCTCCCAGTATAGAGTCTGGTGCAGAGCGTCCTAGTACAGAGCCTCCCAGTATAGAGTCTGGTACAGAGCCTCCCAGTATAGAGTCTGGTGCAGAGCCTCCTAGTACAGAGCCTCCCGGTATAGATCCTAGAGCAGAGTCTCCCAGTATAGAGTCTGGTGCAGAGCCTCCCAGTATAGAGTCTGGTGCAGAGCCTCCCAGTATAGAGCCTGATGCAGATTATGTTTTTTTCCTATTTATAATAAATAAATTAATTAATTAATTAAATTAATAATATTTTCCCCTCTATTTATAGTGATCTTTATTGGGCAGTGTATGGCAGTATTATTTATTTTATTTATAGTGATATTTATTGAGCACTCTATGGCAGTATTTTTCTTTTATTTATAATGATATTTATTGGGTAATGTATGGCAGTATGATTTCTTTTATTAATAGTTACGTTTATTGGGTAGTGTATGGCAGTATTAATTCTTGTATATACAGGGATATTTATTGGCAGTATTATTTGTTTTATTAATAGTGATAATTACTGGGCACTGTATGGCAGCATTAATTCTTTTATTTATAATGATATTTATTGGGTAGTGTATGGCAGTATTATTTTTTTTATTTACTGTATAATTATATTTATTGGGCAGTGTATGGCAGTATTATTTCCACTATTTATAGTGATATTTATTGGGCAGTGTATGGCAGTATTATTGTTTATTTATAGTGATATTTATTGTGCACGGTATTGCAGTATTATTTCCACTATTTATAGTGATATTTATTGTGCACTGTATGGCAGTATTATGTTTTTTATTTATAGCGATATTTATTGGGGAGTGCATGACAGTATTATTTATTTTATTAATTTTAGAATTTATTGGGCACTGTATGGCAATATTTTTTCCTTTATTTATAGTGATATTTAATGGGCAGTTTATAGCAGTATTATTTATTTTATTTATAGTGATATTGGGCACTGTATGTCAGTATTATTTCTTCTCTTTGTAGTGATATTTATTGGGCAGTGTATGGCAGTATTATTTATTTTATTTATAGTGATATTTATTGGGTACTGTATGGCAGTATTATTTCTATTATTTATAGTTATATTTATTGGGTAGTGTATGGCAGTATTATTTCTTTTATATATAGGGATATTTATTGGCAGTATTATCTGTTTTATTAATAGTGATAATTACTGGGCAGTGTATGGCAGTATTATTTCTTCTATTTATAGTGATATTTATTGGGCACTGTATGGCAGTATTTTTTCCTTTATTTATAATGATATTTATTGGGCACTGTATGGCAGATTTTTTCTTTTATTTATAGTGATATTTATTGGGCAGTGTTTGGCAGTATTATTTCTTTTATTTATAATGATATTTATTGGGCAGTGTATGGCAGTATTATTTAATTTATTTATAGTGATATTTATTGTGCACGGTATTGCAGTATTATTTCCACTATTTATAATGATATTTATGTGCACTGTATGGCAGTATTATGTTTTTTATTTATAGTGATATTTATTTTGCACTGTATGGCTGTTTTATCTGTCCTATCATTTGCACACACTGTGTTTTTCTGCAGACAGATCTTCCACTAGTGGTTATTTTCTCCCATTCCTTTCTGTGGGATTTGCAGGGCGGATTTCACCTGATATACACAAGTGGACAAAATTGTTGGTCCTCCCTCATTTAATGAAAGAAAACCCCACAATGGTCACAGAAATAACTTGAATCTGACAAAAGTAATAATATATAAAAATTCTATGAAAATGAACAAATGAAAGTCAGACATTGCTTTCCAACCAGGCTTCAGCATGAGACAGGCCTGGACAGAAATGAGGGTTCCCTTAATATTTAGTTGCACAACCTTTTGAGGCAATCCCTGCAATCAGACGATTCCTGTAACTGTCAATGAGACTTCTGCACCTCTCAGCAGGGATTTTGGCCGCTCCTCATCAGCAAACTGCTCCAGTTGTCTCGGGTGTGAAGGGTGCCTTTTCCAGATGGCATGTTTCAGCTCCTTCCAAAGATGCTGAATAGGATTTAGGTCAGGGCTCATAGAAGGCCACTTCAGAATAGTCCAATGTTTTCCTCTTAGCCATTCTTGGGGGTTTTTAGCTGTGTTTTGGGTCATTATCCTGTTACAAGACCCATGACCTGCGACTGAGACCAAGCTTTCTGACACTGGGCAGCACATTTCTCTCTAGCATCCCTTGATAGTCTTGAGATTTCATTGTACCCTGCACAGATTCAAGACACCCTGTGCCAGATGCAGCAAAGCAGCCCCAGAACATAACAGAGCCTCCTCCATGTCTCACAGTAGGGACAGTGTTCTTTACAAGATAGGCTTCATTTTTCCGTCTGTGAACATAGAGCTGATGTGCCTTGTCAAAAATTTTGATTTTTGTCTCATCTGTCCATAGGACATTCTCCCAGAAGCTTTGTGGCTTGTCAACATGGAGTTTGGCAAATTCCAGTCTGTCAGATTCAAGTTATTTATATGACCATTGTGGGGTTTTTCTTTCATTAAACGAGGAAGGGGACCAACAATTTTGACAACGTGTGTATGTGTCATGTCCCTTTTTTTTGTCCTATAGCTGAAAAATCAGGTATGGCCCTGTGACATCCCGCCCTGTACTGTACATAGTCCTATATTCACTTCAGTACACAATCCCGCTGGACATGACTCCTAGTATCAGATACAGCCATAAACAACAAGGAGTTCACTCTCCCAGCATTATGTTCAGGCCGGTAAATCGAGCAAACAAATAGACTTGTGAAACTTGGTCATGTGAATGGAAGGTTACTATGCAGCATTTTTCCCCCCAACTGCCTAAATCTTTTACACAGTACAGTACTATACACATAATACTGTCTAGAACACACTTGTCAGTATGTATAAATGACAGATATGGTGATCAGCAGGTGCACTGATATCTCTGTATACAGGTGCGGTGATCTATGGCTATAAGACTTGTCTAGGGCAGGCGGTTTGGTCAGGAATGTCAGTAATCAGTAACCAGATGACGTCACACATCTCCTTCCCTCCCGCACATTTCACATTAATTACTTCTGTTCTCCTTGGTGAGAGCTCAAATGTCTAGAACAATAGAAATATTTACAAAGTGGTAGAGAAAGCAGAGAAGCGCCTGTCACCCCAGAGTACCACTGCACAATAGGGTACATGTCCTGTCACCCCAGAGTACCACCGCACAATGGGGTCCATGTCCTGTCACCCCAGAGAACCACCGCACAATGGGGTCCATGTACTGTCACCACAGAGTACCACCGCACAATGGGATCCATACCCTGTCACCCCAGAGTACCACCACACAATGGGGTCCATATCCTGTCACCCCAGAGTACCACCGCATAATGGGGTGCATATCCTGTCACCCCAGAGTACCACCGCACAATGGGGTCCATATCCTGTCACCCCAGAGTACCACCGCACAATGGGGTCCATGTCCTGTCACCCCAGAGAACCACCGCACAATGGGGTCCATGTACTGTCACCACAGAGTACCACCGCACAATGGGATCCATACCCTGTCACCCCAGAGTACCACCACACAATGGGGTCCATATCCTGTCACCCCAGAGTACCACCGCACAATGGGGTCCATATCCTGTCACCCAAGAGTACCACCGCACAATGGGGACCATATCCTGTCACTCCAGAGTACCACCGCACAATGGGGTCCATGTCCTGTCACCCCAGAGTACCACCGCACAATGGGGTCCATATCCTGTCACCCAAGAGTACCACCGCACAATGGGGTCCATGTACTGTCACCCCAGAGTACCACCGCACAATGGGGTCCATGTCCTGTCACCCCAGAGTACCACCGCACAATGGGGTCCATATCCTGTCACCCCAGAGTACCACCACACAATGGGGTCCATATCCTGTCACCCCAGAATACCACCACACAATGGGGTCCATGTCCTGTCACCCCAGAGTACCACCACACAATGGGGTCCATGTCCTGTCACCCCAGAGTACCAACACAATGGGGTCCATATCCTGTCACCCCAGAGTACCACCGCACAATGGGGTCCATGTCCTGTCACCCCAGAGTACCACCGCACATTGGGGTCCATGTCCTGTCACCCCAGAGTACCACCGCACATTGGGGTCCATGTCCTGTCACCACAGAGTACCACCGCACAATGGGATCCATATCCTGTCACCCCAGAGTACCACCACACAATGGGGTCCATATCCTGTCACCCCAGAATACCACCACACAATGGGGTCCATGTCCTGTCACCCCAGAGTACCACCACACAATGGGGTCCATGTCCTGTCACCCCAGAGTACCAACACAATGGGGTCCATATCCTGTCACCCCAGAGTACCACCGCACAATGGGGTCCATATCCTGTCACCCCAGAGTACCACCGCACATTGGGGTCCATGTCCTGTCACCCCAGAGTACCACCGCACATTGGGGTCCATGTCCTGTCACCCCAGAGTACCAACACAATGGGGTCCATGCCCTGTCACCACAGAGTACCACCGCACAATGGGATCCATACCCTGTCACCCCAGAGTACCACCACACAATGGGGTCCATATCCTGTCACCCCAGAGTACCACCGCACAATGGGGTGCATATCCTGTCACCTCAGAGTACCACCACACAATGGGGTCCATATCCTGTCACCCCAGAGTACCACCGCACAATGGGGTCCATATCCCGTCACCCAAGAGTACCACCGCACAATGGGGACCATATCCTGTCACTCCAGAGTACCACCGCACAATGGGGTCCATGTCCTGTCACCCCAGAGTACCACCGCACAATGGGGTCCATATCCTGTCACCCAAGAGTACCACCGCACAATGGGGTCCATGTACTGTCACCCCAGAGTACCACCGCACAATGGGGTCCATGTCCTGTCACCCCAGAGTACCACCGCACAATGGGGTCCATATCCTGTCACCCCAGAGTACCACCACACAATGGGGTCCATATCCTGTCACCCCAGAATACCACCACACAATGGGGTCCATGTCCTGTCACCCCAGAGTACCACCACACAATGGGGTCCATGTCCTGTCACCCCAGAGTACCAACACAATGGGGTCCATATCCTGTCACCCCAGAGTACCACCGCACAATGGGGTCCATGTCCTGTCACCCCAGAGTACCACCGCACATTGGGGTCCATGTCCTGTCACCCCAGAGTACCACCGCACATTGGGGTCCATGTCCTGTCACCACAGAGTACCACCGCACAATGGGGTCCATGTCCTGTCACCCCAGAGTACCAACACAATGGGGTCCATATCCTGTCACCACAGAGTACCAACACACAATGGGGTCTGTGAAAGATCCTAAGTGCGCCAACATCGCGTTGGCCCACACCTGAGACTTCTTTCATAAAAAAAACCACACTCACCGCCAGTGAGTGCTGGGTTCACAAGATAAATACAAGACAAGCTTTCTAAATTTTATATATTTATTAACCCCTAAATGGGTCGGTATTAACATCTAACACATGCAGTTCAGAACAGATATGCAGATATATGCAAGCATTAACAGTTACTAGTTACAAGATACAGTGCAATAAAATAAAAGGGAATAAAAGTGAAATAATTACTTTACCACACATATTCTGGATGTGGCTCTATAATCCAACACTCACACATAGCATGTGGAGTTAACCAGTGGAGGCTTCTAGCATGTGGCATCAACACAGTATTCCAGCCTGCATGCTCATCACAGTATATCCTCTGTAGTCTCTGCACAGTATTCTCTCAGTGGTAGTCTCAGCCCAATCTCCTCCCACTGACCTCTTACCTCATCTTTTATACCCTTGATTACCCAAACCCAGAATGAGGTCACCGGCGACAGCAAGTCTGATTGACTAACGCACTCAAGTCCAGATCCTTTGTTAGGAGATAGGATTAAGTGAAATGATACAATGTTATCAACCATGTCTGATCTAACAGCCCAGGCTGAACAATGCATATTTATTTGATCACTCAGGTCTATGTAAGAATACAATGGAGCCATTCTGGGATGGATACAAAGCCCTATTGTTATATTGTTGCCAATACTGACAACACACCTAGGATTAGGGTGGCGCACATTATGAATAAATGTAACTAAGAGAGAGATATGCTACCCAGAGATCAAAATACATCTTTGAGTTATAGCCATATTTAAGCAAAAATCATCACAGGGTCCATGTCCTGTCACCCCAGGGTACCACCGCACAATGGGGTCCATGTCCTGTCACCCCAGAGTACCACCGCACAATGGGGTCCATGTCCTGTCACCCCAGAGTACCACCGCACAATGGGGTCCATGTCCTGTCACCCCAGAGTACCACCGCACAATGGGGTCCATGTCCTGTCACCCCAGAGTACCACCGCACAATGGGGTCCATGTCCTGTCACCCCAGAGTACCACCGCACAATGGGGTCCATATCCTGTCACCCCAGAGAACCACCACACAATGGGGTCCATATCCTGTCACCCCAGAGTACCACCACACAATGGGGTCCATATCCTGTCACCCCAGAGTACCACCGCTCACAATCTACATTCCCTATCAGTATGTCTTTGGCGTGTGGGGGGAACCCCAGCAAACACGGGGAGAACATACAAACTACACGCAGATGTTGTCCTTGGCAGGATTCAAACTCAGGACTCCAGCACTGCAAGGCTGCAGAGTTAGGGGTATGGTTACATATGGGGAAACAGGGTTAGGGTTGTATACAGAGGAGGCAAAGTTCGGGCTAGGGTTGTATATAGGGGAAGCAGATTTAGGTGTAGGGTTGTATATAAGGGAAGGCAATTTCAAGCTAGGGTTGTATCTACAGTCATGGCCAAAAGTTTTGAGAATGACACAAATATTGTATTTTCACATGATCTGCTGCCCTCTGGTTTTTCTGTGTGTTTGTCAGATGTTTTTATCACATACAGAAATAGAATTGCATTCATATTATGAGTAACAGAAGCTTATATTGACACTTAGAATGAGTTAATGCAGCAAGTCAATATTTGCAGTGTTGACCCTTCTTCTTCAGGACCTCTGCAATTCTCCCTGGCATGCTCTCAATCAACTTCTGGACCAAATCCTGACTGATAGCAGTCCATTCTTGCAGAATCAATGCTTTCATTTTGTCTGAATTTGTTGGTTTTTGTTTGTCCACCCGTCTCTTGATGATTGACCACAAGTTCTCAATGGGATTAAGATCTGGGGAGTTTCCAGGCCATGGACCCAAAATCTCTATGTTTTGTTCCCTGAGCCATTTAGTTATCACCTTTGCTTTATGGCAAGGTGCTCCATCATGCTGGAAAAGGCATTGTTGAGCGCCAAACTGCTCTTGGACGGTTGGGAGAAGTTGTTCTTGGAGGACATTCTGGTACCATTCTTTATTCATGGCAAGACTGTGAGAGAGCCGATTCCCTTGGCTGAGAAGCAACCCCACACATGAATGGTTTCAGGATGCTTTACAGTTGGCATGAGACAAGACTGGTGGTAGCGCTCACCTCTTCTTCTCCGAATAAGCTGTTTTCCAGATGTTCCAAACAATGGAAAAGGGGATTCATCAGAGAAAATGACTTTCCCCCAGTCCTCAGCAGTCCACTCCCTGTACCTTTTGCAGAATATCAGTCTGTCCCTGATGTTTTTTCTGGAGAGAAGTGGCTTCTTTGCTGCCCTCCTTGAGACCAGGCCTTGCTCCAAGAGTCTCCGCCTCACAGTGCGTGCAGATGCACTCACACCTGCCTGCTGCCATTCCTCAGCAAGCTCTGCACTGCTGGTAGCCCCATCCCGCAGCTGAAACACTTTTAAGAGACGGTCCTGCCGCTTGCTGGTCTTTCTTGGGCGCCCTGGAGCCTTTTTGGCACCAATGGAACCTCTCTCCTTGAAGTTCTTGATGATGCGATAGATTGTTGACTGAGGTGCAATCTTTCTAGCTGCAATACTCTTCCCAGTTAGGCCATTTTTGTGCAGTGCAATGATGACTGCACGTGTTTCTTTAGAGATAACCATGGTTAACAGAAGAGAAACAATGATGGCAAGCACCAGCCTCCTTTTAAAGTGTCCAGTGGTGTCATTCTTACTTAATCATGACAGATTGATCTCCAGCCCTGTCCTCATCAACACCCACACCTGTGTTAATGGAGCAATCACTGAAACGATGTTAGGTGGTCCTTTTAAGGCAGGGCTGCAATGATGTTGAAATGTGTTTTGGGGGATAAAGTTCATTTTCTAGGCAAATATTGACTTTGCAAGTAATTGCTGTTAAGCTGATCACTCTTTATAACATTCTGGAGTATATGCAAATTGCCATTAGAAAAACTGAAGCAGTAGACTTTGTAAAAATTAATATTTGTATCATTCTCAAAACTTTTGGCCATGACTGAAATATAGGGGGGCAGAGTTAGGGTTGTATATAGGGGCAGAGTTAGGGTTGTATATAGGGGAGCAGAGTTATGTTGTATATAGGGGGCAGAGTTATGGTTGTATATAGGGGGGCAGAGTTATGGTTGTATATAGGGGGCAGAGTTATGGTTGTATATAGGGAGCAGAGTTATGGTTGTATATAGGGGACACAGAGTTATGGTTGTATATAGGGGCAGAGTTATGGTTGTATATAGGGGCAGGGTTATGGTTGTATATAGGGGGCAGAGTTATGGTTGTATATAGGGGGGCAGAGTTATGGTTGTATATAGGGGGCAGAGTTATGGTTGTATATAGGGAGCAGAGTTATGGTTGTATATAGGGGACACAGAGTTATGGTTGTATATAGGGGCAGAGTTATGGTTGTATATAGGGGCAGGGTTATGGTTGTATATAGGGGGCAGAGTTATGGTTGTATATAGGGGCAGAGTTATGATTGTATATAGGGAGCAGAGTTATGGTTGTATATAGGGGACACAGAGTTATGGTTGTATATAAGGGGCAGCGTTAGGGTTGTATATAGGGGGGCAGAGTTAGGGTTGTATATAGGGGCAGAGTTAGGGTTGTATATAGGGGGGCAGAGTTATGTTGTATATAGGGGAGCAGAGTTATGGTTGTATATAGGGGGCAGAGTTAGGGTTGTATATAGGGGGCAGAGTTAGGGTTGTATATAGGGGGCAGAGTTAGGGTTGTATATAGGGGCAGAGTTAGGGTTGTATATAGGGGGGCAGAGTTATGGTTGTATATAGGGGGCAGAGTTATGGTTGTATATAGGGGGCAGAGTTATGGTTGTATATAGGGAGCAGAGTTATGGTTGTATATAGGGAACACAGAGTTATGGTTGTATATAGGGGCAGAGTTATGGTTGTATATAGGGGCAGGGTTATGGTTGTATATAGGGGGCAGAGTTATGGTTGTATATAGGGGCAGAGTTATGATTGTATATAGGGAGCAGAGTTATGGTTGTATATAGGGGGCAGAGTTAGGGTTGTATATAGGGGGCAGAGTTAGGGTTGTATATAGGGGGGGCAGAGTTATGGTTGTATATAGGGGGCAGAGTTATGGTTGTATATAGGGGGCAGAGTTATGGTTGTATATAGGGAGCAGAGTTATGGTTGTATATAGGGGACACAGAGTTATGGTTGTATATAGGGGCAGAGTTATGGTTGTATATAGGGGCAGGGTTATGGTTGTATATAGGGGGCAGAGTTATGGTTGTATATAGGGGCAGAGTTATGATTGTATATAAGGAGCAGAGTTATGGTTGTATATAGGGGACACAGAGTTATGGTTGTATATAGGGGGCAGAGTTAGGGTTGTATATAGGGGCAGGGTTATGGTTGTATATAGGGGGCAGAGTTATGGTTGTATATAGGGGCAGAGTTATGTTGTATATAGGGGAGCAGAGTTATGGTTGTATATAGGGGGCAGAGTTATGGTTGTATATAGGGGGCAGAGTTAGGGTTGTATATAGGGGGGCAGAGTTATGTTGTATATAGGGGAGCAGAGTTATGGTTGTATATAGGGGGCAGAGTTAGGGTTGTATATAGGGGGCAGAGTTAGGGTTGTATATAGGGGGCAGAGTTAGGGTTGTATATAGGGGGCAGAGTTAGGGTTGTATATAGGGGGGCAGAGTTATGGTTGTATATAGGGGGCAGAGTTATGGTTGTATATAGGGGCAGAGTTATGGTTGTATATAGGGAGCAGAGTTATGGATGTATATAGGGGACACAGAGTTATGGTTGTATATAGGGGCAGAGTTATGGTTGTATATAGGGGCAGGGTTATGGTTGTATATAGGGGGCAGAGTTATGGTTGTATATAGGGGCAGAGTTATGATTGTATATAAGGAGCAGAGTTATGGTTGTATATAGGGGACACAGAGTTATGGTTGTATATAGGGGGCAGAGTTAGGGTTGTATATAGGGGAGCAGAGTTATGTTGTATATAGGGGCAGAGTTGTGGTTGTATATAGGGGGCAGAGTTATGGTTGTATATAGGGGTAGGGTTATGGTTGTATATAGGGGGCAGAGTTAGGGTTGTATATAGGGGGCAGAGTTATGGTTGTATATAGGGGGCAGAGTTATGGTTGTATATAGGGGGTAGAGTTATGGTTGTATATAGGGGGCAGAGTTATGTTGTATATAGGGGCAGAGTTATGTTGTATATAGGGGAGCAGAGTTATGGTTGTATATAGGGGGCAGAGTTATGGTTGTATATAGGGGGCAGAGTTAGGGTTGTATATAGGGGGGCAGAGTTATGTTGTATATAGGGGAGCAGAGTTATGGTTGTATATAGGGGGCAGAGTTATGGTTGTATATAGGGGGCAGAGTTAGGGTTGTATATAGGGGGCAGAGTTAGGGTTGTATATAGGGGGCAGAGTTAGGGTTGTATATGGGGGGGCAGAGTTATGGTTGTATATAGGGGGCAGAGTTATGGTTGTATATAGGGGGCAGAGTTATGGTTGTATATAGGGAGCAGAGTTATGGTTGTATATAGGGGACACAGAGTTATGGTTGTATATAGGGGGCAGAGTTATGGTTGTATATAGGGGCAGGGTTATGGTTGTATATAGGGGGCAGAGTTATGGTTGTATATAGGGGCAGAGTTATGATTGTATATAGGGAGCAGAGTTATGGTTGTATATAGGGGACACAGAGTTATGGTTGTATATAGGGGGCAGAGTTAGGGTTGTATATAGGGGAGCAGAGTTATGTTGTATATAGGGGCAGAGTTATGGTTGTATATAGGGGGCAGAGTTATGGTTGTATATAGGGGCAGGGTTATGGTTGTATATAGGGGGCAGAGTTAGGGTTTTATATAGGGGGCAGAGTTATGGTTGTATATAGGGGGTAGAGTTATGGTTGTATATAGGGGGCAGAGTTATGGTTGTATATAGGGGTAGAGTTATGGTTGAAATATAGGGGGCAGAGTTAGGGTTGTATATAGGGGCAGAGTTAGGGTTGTATATAGGGGGCAGAGTTAGGTTTGTATATAGGGGAGCAGAGTTATGTTGTATATAGGGGGCAGAGTTATGGTTGTATATAGGGGGCAGAGTTATGGTTGTATATAGGGGGCAGAGTTATGGTTGTATATAGGGGGCAGAGTTATGGTTGTATATAGGGGGCAGAGTTATGGTTGTATATAGGGGGCAGAGTTATGGTTGTATATAGGGGACACAGAGTTATGGTTGTATATAGGGGGCAGAGTTATGGTTGTATATAGGGGGCAGAGTTAGGGTTGTATATAGGGGGGCAGAGTTATGTTGTATATAGGGGAGCAGAGTTATGGTTGTATATAGGGGGCAGAGTTATGGTTGTATATAGGGGGCAGAGTTAGGGTTGTATATAGGGGGCAGAGTTAGGGTTGTATATAGGGGGCAGAGTTAGGGTTGTATATGGGGGGGCAGAGTTATGGTTGTATATAGGGGGCAGAGTTATGGTTGTATATAGGGGGCAGAGTTATGGTTGTATATAGGGAGCAGAGTTATGGTTGTATATAGGGGACACAGAGTTATGGTTGTATATAGGGGGCAGAGTTATGGTTGTATATAGGGGCAGGGTTATGGTTGTATATAGGGGGCAGAGTTATTGTTGTATATAGGGGCAGAGTTATGATTGTATATAGGGAGCAGATTTATGGTTGTATATAGGGGACACAGAGTTATGGTTGTATATAGGGGGCAGAGTTAGGGTTGTATATAGGGGAGCAGAGTTATGTTGTATATAGGGGCAGAGTTATGGTTGTATATAGGGGGCAGAGTTATGGTTGTATATAGGGGCAGGGTTATGGTTGTATATAGGGGGCAGAGTTAGGGTTTTATATAGGGGGCAGAGTTATGGTTGTATATAGGGGGTAGAGTTATGGTTGTATATAGGGGGCAGAGTTATGGTTGTATATAGGGGTAGAGTTATGGTTGAAATATAGGGGGCAGAGTTAGGGTTGTATATAGGGGCAGAGTTAGGGTTGTATATAGGGGGCAGAGTTAGGTTTGTATATAGGGGAGCAGAGTTATGTTGTATATAGGGGGCAGAGTTATGGTTGTATATAGGGGGCAGAGTTATGGTTGTATATAGGGGGCAGAGTTATGGTTGTATATAGGGGGCAGAGTTATGGTTGTATATAGGGGGCAGAGTTATGGTTGTATATAGGGGGCAGAGTTATGGTTGTATATAGGGGACACAGAGTTATGGTTGTATATAGGGGACACAGAGTTATGGTTGTATATAGGGGCAGAGTTATGGTTGTATATAGGGGCAGGGTTATGGTTGTATATAGGGGGCAGAGTTATGGTTGTATATAGGGGCAGCGTTATGATTGTATATAGGGAGCAGAGTATGGTTGATATAGGGGACACAGAGTTAAGGTTGTATATAAGGGGCAGCGTTAGGGTTGTATATAGGGGGGCAGAGTTAGGGTTGTATATAGGGGCAGAGTTAGGGTTGTATATAGGGGGGCAGAGTTATGTTGTATATAGGGGAGCAGAGTTATGGTTGTATATAGGGGGCAGAGTTATGGTTGTATATAGGGGGAAGAGTTAGGGTTGTATATAGGGGGTAGAGTTAGGGTTGTATATAGGGGGCAGAGTTAGGGATGTATATAGGGGGGCAGAGTTATGGTTGTATATAGGGGGCAGAGTTATGGTTGTATATAGGGGTCAGAGTTATGGTTGTATATAGGGAGCAGAGTTATGGTTGTATATAGGGGACACAGAGTTATGGTTGTATATAGGGGGCAGAGTTATGGTTGTATATAGGGGCAGGGTTATGGTTGTATATAGGGGGCAGAGTTATGGTTGTATATAGGGGCAGAGTTATGATTGTATATAGGGAGCAGAGTTATGGTTGTATATAGGGGACACAGAGTTATGGTTGTATATAGGGGGCAGAGTTAGGGTTGTATATAGGGGAGCAGAGTTATGTTGTACATAGGGGCAGAGTTATGGTTGTATATAGGGGGCAGAGTTATGGTTGTATATAGGGGCAGGGTTATGGTTGTATATAGGGGGCAGAGTTAGGGTTGTATATAGGGGCAGGGTTATGGTTGTATATAGGGGGCAGAGTTATGGTTGTATATAGGGGCAGAGTTATGATTGTATATAGGGAGCAGAGTTATGGTTGTATATAGGGGACACAGAGTTATGGTTGTATATAGGGGGCAGAGTTAGGGTTGTATATAGGGGAGCAGAGTTATGTTGTATATAGGGGCAGAGTTATGGTTGTATATAGGGGGCAGAGTTATGGTTGTATATAGGGGCAGGGTTATGGTTGTATATAGGGGGCAGAGTTAGGGTTTTATATAGGGGGCAGAGTTATGGTTGTATATAGGGGGTAGAGTTATGGTTGTATATAGGGGGCAGAGTTATGGTTGTATATAGGGGCAGAGTTATGGTTGAAATATAGGGGGCAGAGTTAGGGTTGTATATAGGGGCAGAGTTAGGGTTGTATATAGGGGGCAGAGTTAGGGTTGTATATAGGGGAGCAGAGTTATGTTGTATATAGGGGGCAGAGTTATGGTTGTATATAGGGGGCAGAGTTATGGTTGTATATAGGGGGCAGAGTTATGGTTGTATATAGGGGGCAGAGTTATGGTTGTATATAGGGGGCAGAGTTATGGTTGTATATAGGGAGCAGAGTTATGGTTGTATATAGGGGACACAGAGTTATGGTTGTATATAGGGGACACAGAGTTATGGTTGTATATAGGGGCAGAGTTATGGTTGTATATAGGGGCAGGGTTATGGTTGTATATAGGGGGCAGAGTTATGGTTGTATATAGGGGCAGAGTTATGATTGTATATAGGGAGCAGAGTTATGGTTGTATATAAGGGGCAGCGTTAGGGTTGTATATAGGGGGGCAGAGTTAGGGTTGTATATAGGGGCAGAGTTAGGGTTGTATATAGGGGGGCAGAGTTATGTTGTATATAGGGGAGCAGAGTTATGGTTGTATATAGGGGGCAGAGTTATGGTTGTATATAGGGGGAAGAGTTAGGGTTGTATATAGGGGGCAGAGTTAGGGTTGTATATAGGGGGCAGAGTTAGGGTTGTATATAGGGGGGCAGAGTTATGGTTGTATATAGGGGGCAGAGTTATGGTTGTATATAGGGGTCAGAGTTATGGTTGTATATAGGGAGCAGAGTTATGGTTGTATATAGGGGACACAGAGTTATGGTTGTATATAGGGGTAGAGTTATGGTTGTATATAGGGGCAGGGTTATGGTTGTATATAGGGGGCAGAGTTATGGTTGTATATAGGGGGCAGAGTTATGGTTGTATATAGGGGCAGAGTTATGATTGTATATAGGGAGCAGAGTTATGGTTGTATATAGGGGACACAGAGTTATGGTTGTATATAGGGGGCAGAGTTAGGGTTGTATATAGGGGAGCAGAGTTATGTTGTACATAGGGGCAGAGTTATGGTTGTATATAGGGGGCAGAGTTATGGTTGTATATAGGGGGCAGAGTTATGGTTGTATATAGGGGCAGAGTTATGATTGTATATAGGGAGCAGAGTTATGGTTGTATATAGGGGACACAGAGTTATGGTTGTATATAGGGGGCAGAGTTAGGGTTGTATATAGGGGAGCAGAGTTATGTTGTACATAGGGGCAGAGTTATGGTTGTATATAGGGGCAGAGTTATGGTTGTATATAGGGGCAGGGTTATGGTTGTATATAGGGGGCAGAGTTAGGGTTGTATATAGGGGGCAGAGTTAGGGTTGTATATAGGGGGCAGAGTTATGGTTGTATATAGGGGTAGAGTTATGGTTGTAAAGGGGGCAGAGTATGGTTGAAATATAGGGGGAGAGTTAGGGTTGTATAAGGGGGGCAGAGTTAGGGTTGTATATGGGGAGCGAGTTATGTTATATATAGGGGGCAGGGTTATGGTTGTATATAGGGGGCAGAGTTATGGTTGTATATAGGGGCAGAGTTATGATTGTATATAGGGAGCAGAGTTATGGTTGTATATAGGGGACACAGAGTTATGGTTGTATATAGGGGGCAGAGTTAGGGTTGTATATAGGGGAGCAGAGTTATGTTGTATATAGGGGCAGAGTTATGGTTGTATATAGGGGGCAGAGTTATGGTTGTATATAGGGGCAGGGTTATGGTTGTATATAGGGGGCAGAGTTAGGGTTTTATATAGGGGGCAGAGTTATGGTTGTATATAGGGGGTAGAGTTATGGTTGTATATAGGGGGCAGAGTTATGGTTGTATATAGGGGCAGAGTTATGGTTGAAATATAGGGGGCAGAGTTAGGGTTGTATATAGGGGCAGAGTTAGGGTTGTATATAGGGGGCAGAGTTAGGGTTGTATATAGGGGAGCAGAGTTATGTTGTATATAGGGGGCAGAGTTATGGTTGTATATAGGGGGCAGAGTTATGGTTGTATATAGGGGGCAGAGTTATGGTTGTATATAGGGGGCAGAGTTATGGTTGTATATAGGGGGCAGAGTTATGGTTGTATATAGGGAGCAGAGTTATGGTTGTATATAGGGGACACAGAGTTATGGTTGTATATAGGGGACACAGAGTTATGGTTGTATATAGGGGCAGAGTTATGGTTGTATATAGGGGCAGGGTTATGGTTGTATATAGGGGGCAGAGTTATGGTTGTATATAGGGGCAGAGTTATGATTGTATATAGGGAGCAGAGTTATGGTTGTATATAAGGGGCAGCGTTAGGGTTGTATATAGGGGGGCAGAGTTAGGGTTGTATATAGGGGCAGAGTTAGGGTTGTATATAGGGGGGCAGAGTTATGTTGTATATAGGGGAGCAGAGTTATGGTTGTATATAGGGGGCAGAGTTATGGTTGTATATAGGGGGAAGAGTTAGGGTTGTATATAGGGGGCAGAGTTAGGGTTGTATATAGGGGGCAGAGTTAGGGTTGTATATAGGGGGCAGAGTTATGGTTGTATATAGGGGGCAGAGTTATGGTTGTATATAGGGGTCAGAGTTATGGTTGTATATAGGGAGCAGAGTTATGGTTGTATATAGGGGACACAGAGTTATGGTTGTATATAGGGGCAGAGTTATGGTTGTATATAGGGGCAGGGTTATGGTTGTATATAGGGGGCAGAGTTATGGTTGTATATAGGGGGCAGAGTTATGGTTGTATATAGGGGCAGAGTTATGATTGTATATAGGGAGCAGAGTTATGGTTGTATATAGGGGACACAGAGTTATGGTTGTATATAGGGGGCAGAGTTAGGGTTGTATATAGGGGAGCAGAGTTATGTTGTACATAGGGGCAGAGTTATGGTTGTATATAGGGGGCAGAGTTATGGTTGTATATAGGGGGCAGAGTTATGGTTGTATATAGGGGCAGAGTTATGATTGTATATAGGGAGCAGAGTTATGGTTGTATATAGGGGACACAGAGTTATGGTTGTATATAGGGGGCAGAGTTAGGGTTGTATATAGGGGAGCAGAGTTATGTTGTACATAGGGGCAGAGTTATGGTTGTATATAGGGGCAGAGTTATGGTTGTATATAGGGGCAGGGTTATGGTTGTATATAGGGGGCAGAGTTAGGGTTGTATATAGGGGGCAGAGTTAGGGTTGTATATAGGGGGCAGAGTTATGGTTGTATATAGGGGTAGAGTTATGGTTGTATATAGGGGGGCAGAGTTATGGTTGAAATATAGGGGGCAGAGTTAGGGTTGTATATAGGGGGGCAGAGTTAGGGTTGTATATAGGGGAGCAGAGTTATGTTATATATAGGGGGCAGAGTTATGGTTGTATATAGGGGGCAGAGTTATGGTTGTATATAGGGGGCAGAGTTATGTTGTATATAGGGGGGCAGAGTTATGGTTGTATATAGGAGACACAGCGTTATGGTTGTATATAGGGGGCAGAGTTATGTTGTATATAGGGGAGCAGAGTTATGGTTGTATATAGGGGGGCAGAGTTATGGTTGAAATATAGGGGGCAGAGTTAGGGTTGTATATAGGGGGCAGAGTTAGGGTTGAAATATAGGGGGCAGAGTTAGGGTTGTATATAGGGGGGCAGAGTTAGGGTTGTATATAGGGGAGCAGAGTTATGTTATATATAGGGGGCAGAGTTATGGTTGTATATAGGGGGCAGAGTTATGGTTGTATATAGGGGGCAGAGTTATGGTTGTATATAGGGGGCAGAGTTATGTTGTATATAGGGGGGCAGAGTTATGGTTGTATATAGGAGACACAGCGTTATGGTTGTATATAGGGGGCAGAGTTATGTTGTATATTGGGGGAGCAGAGTTATGGTTGTATATAGGGGGCAGAGTTATGGTTGTATATAGGGGGCAGAGTTAGGGTTGTATATAGGGGGCAGAGTTATGTTGCATATAGGGGAGCAGAGTTATGGTTGTATATAGGGGGGCAGAGTTATGGTTGAAATATAGGGGGGCAGAGTTAGGGTTGTATATAGGGGGCAGAGTTAGGGTTGTATATAGGGGGGCAGAGTTAGGGTTGTATATAGGGGAGCAGAGTTATGTTATATATAGGGGGCAGAGTTATGGTTGTATATAGGGGGCAGAGTTATGGTTGTATATAGGGGGCAGAGTTATGGTTGTATATAGGGGGCAGAGTTATGGTTTTATATAGGGGGCAGAGTTATGGTTGTATACAGGGGACACAGAGTTATGGTTGTATATAGGTGGCAGAGTTATGGTTGTATATAGGGGCAGGGTTATGGTTGTATATAGGGAGCAGAGTTATGGTTGTATATAGGGAGCAGAGTTATGGTTGTATATAGGGGGCAGAGTTATGGTTGTATATAGGGGCAGGGTTATGGTTGTATATAGGGGGCAGAGTTATGGTTGTATATAGGGGCAGGGTTATGGTTGTATATAGGGGGCAGAGTTATGGTTGTATATAGGGGCAGAGTTATGGTTGTATATAGGGGGCAGAGTTATGGTTGTATATAGGGGGCAGAGTTATGGTTGTATATAGGGGGCAGAGTTATGGTTGTATATAGGGGGTAGAGTTATGGTTGTATATAGGGGGCAGAGTTATGGTTGTATATAGGGGCAGAGTTATGTTGTATATAGGGGAGCAGAGTTATGGTTGTATATAGGGGGCAGAGTTATGGTTGTATATAGGGGGGCAGAGTTAGGGTTGTATATAGGGGGGCAGAGTTATGGTTGTATATAGGGGCAGAGTTATGGTTGTATATAGGGGGCAGAGTTATGTTGTATATAGGGGGGCAGAGTTATGGTTGTATATAGGAGACACAGCGTTATGGTTGTATATAGGGGGCAGAGTTATGTTGTATATAGGGGAGCAGAGTTATGGTTGTATATAGGGGGGCAGAGTTATGGTTGAAATATAGGGGGCAGAGTTATGGTTGTATATAGGGGGCAGAGTTATGTTGTATATAGGGGGCAGAGTTATGGTTGTATATAGGAGACACAGCATTATGGTTGTATATAGGGGGCAGAGTTATGTTGTATATAGGGGAGCAGAGTTATGGTTGTATATAGGGGGCAGAGTTATGGTTGTATATAGGGGGCAGAGTTATGGTTGTATATAGGGGGCAGAGTTATGGTTTTATATAAGGGGCAGAGTTATGGTTGTATACAGGGGACACAGAGTTATGGTTGTATATAGGGGGCAGAGTTATGGTTGTATATAGGGGCAGCGTTATGGTTGTGTATAGGGAGCAGAGTTATGGTTGTATATAGGGAGCAGAGTTATGGTTGTATATAGGGGGCAGAGTTATGGTTGTATATAGGGGCAGGGTTATGGTTGTATATAGGGGGCAGAGTTATGGTTGTATATAGGGGCAGAGTTATGGTTGTATATAGGGGGCAGAGTTATGGTTGTATATAGGGGGCAGAGATATGGTTGTATATAGGGAGCAGAGTTATGGTTGTATATAGGGGCAGGGTTATGGTTGTACATAGGGGGCAGAGTTATCTGCCTATCTACATCAATAATTCATCACCTATACATACCTGGGCTCTGGGTGTGTTCACTGTGATAGGCTGGCGGTGACTCCACTGATAACACTACCTGAGGCAGCGCCACCTACTGGATCCATGACACACCTGATTTATTATACTGCATCCTATCCTCAACCCCAGAGACAGAAGTGAATGGGGAGGGGGAGGAGGAGGGGTTTGTTTGGTACAAGGGAGGGACATAACATTGGGGGGCGGGGACACTGGAGGGAGACATTATAATGTGCGGACTTACCCTCTTAGGGTGACTGTAGGGGCATTATACTGTGGGGGAGCACAAGAGAAAATTAATTGCTAAGGGCGGAGTCAAAGTTGTAGTGGGCGTGGCTGATTTCTCCAGGGTGCGTGGCACATACTGAACCTATTTCTGTCCTTTGTAAGTTGGGAGTTACGCTGTGGTGTAAAATGGAGCCCAGCATGGTGTCGTTTTTAGGGCCCTCTGCAACCTCTAATATATGGGGCCCATAATGGAGTTTGGTGACCATCCCTCCATGTATCTGCCCCCCAGTGACACCCTCCACAGCTGTGCTGTATACCCCCAGGGCCTGTGCCCTCCTGTGTCTGCCCCCCGCCTGCAGTCACATGTCTGAGGTTTGGCTCCATTCTGTGACTCCTCTCACTACCATAATAGGTCTGATCTTGGAGGATTCTTCACCTCCGGGACAAGGAAAATGTAAAGAATGTGAATTAGGGGATGACGAGACATTAAAACTGGAAATGTAAACAGTATATACTGACACTGTCCATGTATACTGAGAGAAGAGGATGGGGGGGACAGCACGGTATATCCTACAGGACATCTACACCCTATATATATATATATATACTGCAGGACATCTACACCCTATATATATATATATATATATATATATATACTGCAGGACATCCACACCCTATATATATATATATATATATATATATATATATACTGCAGGGCATCTACACCATATATATATATATATATATATATATATATATATATATCTGCAGGACATCCACACCCTATATATATTTATATACTGCAGGACATCTACACCATATATATATATATATATATATATATATATATATATATACTGCAGGACATCCACACCATATATATATTTATATACTGCAGGACATCTACACCCTATATATATTTATATACTGCAGGGCATCTACACCATATATATATATATATATACTGCAGGACATCCACACCCTATATATATTTATATACTGCAGGACATCTACACCCATATATATATCATATATATATATATATATATATATATATATATATACTGCAGGACATCCACACCCTATATATATTTATATACTGCAGGACATCTACACCATATATATATATATATATATATATATATATATATATATGCAGGGACATCCACACCATATATATATTTATATACTGCAGGACATCTACACCCTATATATATTTATATACTGCAGGACATCTACACCCTATATATATTTATATACTGCAGGACATCTACACCCTATATATATTTATATACTGCAGGACATCTACACCCTATATATATTTATATACTGCAGGGCATCTACACCCTATATATATTTATATACTGCAGGGCATCTATACCCTATATATATATACTGCAGGACATGTACATCACATAACACACATTCTGATGTCACAAGACAAAGAAATCCATTTCACTAAGAATGAAGCTGTTCAGAAAGAGGTTAAAAATCTTGTGTTCATGAAATGGTTAAGTGGCTGGTTTAAGATCATTGTTATATTGTGGTCAGCAGTGACCTCTAAAGGTATAATGTAGTACTGCAGACACAATATGTGACCTGAGGCTTCCATCAGCTGGTAGGTAAAGCTTACTGCAGTCTGATGTCAGGCCATACCTTTAAGAGGCTAACTGACTACTGTATATTTGATAGTAAGCTTTCCAGAGTGCTAGCTTCTTCTTCACACATCAGGTATCACCAGATTACTCTTCTACTACTTTCTATGGCTAACACAGTATAACATTATACTACTTGCAGTCTGATATATGATTGTGGACATATATGTGGTAGGAAGAGCTGCAGTCTGAGATAATCCTAGGAGCCCTGACAGTGTCATACACTATGTATTATAGATATATAGTCCTAGGAGTCCTGACAGTGTCCTACACTATGTATTATAGATATATAGTCCTAGGAGTCCTGACAGTGTCATACACTATGTATTATAGATATATAGTCTGAGGTGCCCTGACAGTGTCATACACTATACATTATAGATATATAGTCCTAGGAGCCCTGACAGTGTCATACACTATGTATTATACATATATAGTCCTAGGAGCCCTGACAGTGTCATACACTATGTATTATCGATATATAGTCCTAGGAGTCCTGACAGTGTCACACACTATGTATTATAGATATATAGTCCTAGGAGCCCTGACAGTGTCACACACTATGCATTATAGATGTATAGTCCTAGGAGCCCTGACAGTGTCATACACTATGTATTATAGATATATAGTCTGAGGTGCCCTGACAGTGTCATACACTATACATTATAGATATATAGTCCTAGGAGCCCTGACAGTGTCATACACTATGTATTATAGATATACAGTCCTAGGAGCCCTGACAGTGTCATACACTATGTATTATAGATATACAGTATAGTCCTAGGAGTCCTGACATTGTCATACACTATGTATTATAGATATATAGTCCTAGGAGTCCTGACAGTGTCATACACTATGTATTATAGATATATAGTCCTAGGAGCCCTGACAGTGTCATACACTATGTATTATAGATATATAGTCCTAGGAGTCCTGACAGTGTCATACACTATGTATTATAGATATATAGTCCTAGGAGCCCCGACAGTGTCATACACTATGTATTATAGATATATAGTCCTAGGAGTCCTGACAGTGTCATACACTATGTATTATAGATATATAGTCCTAGGAGTCCTGACAGTGTCATACACTATGTATTATAGATATATAGTCCTAGGAGTCCTGACAGTGTCATACACTAAGTATTATAGATATATAGTCCTAGGAGTCCTGACAGTGTCATACACTATGTATTATAGATATATAGCCCTAGGAGTCCTGACAGTGTCATACACTATGTATTATAGATATACTGTATAGTCCTAGGAGTCCTGACAGCGTCATACACTATGTATTATAGATATATAGTCCTAGGAGTCCTGACAGTGTAATACACTATGTATTATAGATATATAGTCCTAGGAGCCCTGACTGTGTCATACATTATGTATTATAGATATATAGTCCTAGGAGCCCTGACAGTGTCATACACTGTGTATTATAGATATATAGTCCTAGGAGTCCTGACAGTGTCGTACACTATGTATTATAGATATATAGTCCTAGGAGTCCTGACAGTGTCATACACTATGTATTATAGATATATAGTCCTAGGAGCCCTGACAGTGTCGTACACTATGTATTATAGATATATAGTCCTAGGAGCCCTGACAGTGTCATACACTATGTATTATAGATATATAGTCCTAGGAATCCTGACAGTGTCATACACTATGTATTACAGATATACTGTATAGTCCTAGGACTCCTGACAGTGTCATACACTATGTGTTATAGATATATAGTCCTAGCAGTCCTGACAGTGTCATACACTATGTATTATAGATATATAGTCCTAGGAGTGCTGACAGTGTCATACACTATGTATTATAGATATATAGTCCTAGGAGTCCTGACAGTGTCATACACTATGTATTATAGATATATAGTCCTAGGAGTCCTGACAGTGTCATACACTATGTATTATAGATATATAGTCCTAGGAGCCCTGACAGTGTCATACGCTATGTATTATAGATATCTAGTCCTAGGAGTCCTGACAGTGTCATACACTATGTATTATAGATATATAGTCCTACGAGTCCTGACAGTGTCATACACTATGTATTATAGATATATAGCCCTAGGAGCCCTGACAGTGTCATACACTATGTATTATAGATATATAGTCCTAGGAGCCCTGACAGTGTCATACACTATGTATTATAGATATATAGTCCTAGGAGCCCTGACAGTGTCATACACTATGTATTATAGATATATAGTCCTAGGAGTGCTGACAGTGTCATACACTATGTATTATAGATATACTGTATAGTCCTAGGAGTCCTGACAGTGTCATACACTATGTATTATAGATATATAGTCCTAGGAGCCCTGACAGTGTCATACACTATGTATTACAGATATATAGTCCTAGGAGCCCTGACAGTGTCGTACACTATGTATTATAGATATATAGTCCTAGGAGCCCTGACAGTGTCATACACTATGTATTATAGATATATAGTCCTAGGAGCCCTGACAGTGTCATACACTATGTGTTATAGATATATAGTCCTAGGAGTCCTGACAGTGTCATACACTATGTATTATAGATATATAGTCCTAGGAGTGCTGACAGTGTCATACACTATGTATTATAGATATACTGTATAGTCCTAGGAGTCCTGACAGTGTCATACACTATGTATTATAGATATATAGTCCTAGGAGCCCTGACAGTGTCATACACTATGTATTATAGATATATAGTCCTAGGAGCCCTGACAGTGTCGTACACTATGTATTATAGATATATAGCCCTAGGAGCCCTGACAGTGTCATACACTATGTATTATAGATATATAGTCCTAGGAGCCCTGACAGTGTCATACACTATGTGTTATAGATATATAGTCCTAGGAGTCCTGACAGTGTCATACACTATGTATTATAGATATATAGTCCTAGGAGTCCTGACAGTGTCATACACTATGTATTATAGATATATAGTCCTAGGAGCCCTGACAGTGTCATACACTATGTATTATAGATATATAGTCCTAGGAGCCCTGACATTGTCATACACTATGTATTATAGTTATATAGTACTAGGAGCGCTGACAGTGTCATACACTATGTATTATAGATATATAGTCCTAGGAGCCCTGACAGGGTCATACACTATGTATTATAGATATATAGTCCTAGGAGCCCTGACAGGGTCATACACTATGTATTATAGTTATATAGTACTAGGAGCGCTGACAGTGTCATACACTATGTATTATAGATATATAGTACTAGGAGCGCTGACAGTGTCATACACTATGTATTATAGATATATAGTACTAGGAGCGCTGACAGTGTCATACACTATGTATTATAGATATATAGTACTAGGAGCGCTGACAGTGTCATACACTATGCATTAAGCGGAGATCATTACATACAGAGAACTGAAATATCTCTCCCTGTTAAATCCCCCCCCCCCCCTCCTGCTACGTCCTATCTGTCTGTCTACTATCAATGTAATGTCTCTTACCTTGGAACATTCCTGTACATGTTGTATTTGTATCTGCTTATCTTTGCTGCTGCAACACACTGAATGTCCCCATTGTGGGACTATTAAAGGACTATTATTATTATTATTATTATCATTATTATTATTATATGTCTTTTTTTTTTTTTTTTTTTGTTTACAAATAACTTTTTCTATAAAATTAGCAAAGCATTAAAATCACTAAAATGGTGACCTGGTCAGTGACTATTAGACTAGAACTGTGTCAGCCAGCTTTAGATACAGTGGGAAAAAAAAGTATTTAGTCAGCGACCAATTGTGCAAGTTCTCCCACTTATAAAGAAGAGGCCGGCCTGTAATTGTCATCATAGGTAGACCTCAACTATGAGAGACAAAATGAGAAAACTAATCCAGAAAATCACATTGTCTGATTTGTAAAGAATTTATTTGCAAATTATGGTGGAAAATAAGCGTTTTGCTGATTGGCAATGAAAGGGTTGGCTGTGCTTTGTGTATTAGTGCCGGCTGCTGCTGTCAGGCTCACAGAGCACAGATATTCTCTCTCACTCCTATCTATGACTAGTCTGTCTGTAATTGATGCTTTATTCATTATGCTTACTTGTATAGCGCCATCATATTCTGCAGCGCTTATAGGGCTCACAATCTATATTCCCTATTAGTAGGTCTTTAGAGTGTGGGAGAAAACCCACGTAAACACAGGAAGAACATACAAACTCCTTGCAGATGTTGTTCTCGGCAGGATTCGAACCCAGGACTCCAGGTCTACAGTGCTAACCACTGAGCCACCATTTATAACTAAACTCTCCTACTCCTAAGATTCTCTAGCTCTATTGCTTGTAATTTGTAATCCTGTTCACCATTGAGTGCTCTGTATGATGTAGTGAGATGAATCACAGACCCTTCACTATCTCCACCATTACTGTAATGTCACCTTATATAGTGTATATGACATCATCACTGAGTGCTCTGTATGATGTAGTGAGATGAATCACAGACCCTTCACTATCTCCACCATTACTGTAATGTCACCTTATATAGTGTATATGACATCAGACCTGTGCTCTGTATGATGCAGTGAGATGAATCACAGACCCTTCACTATCTCCACCATTACTGTAATGTCACCTTATATAGTGTATATGACATCAGACCTGTGCTCTGTATGATGTAGTGAGATGAATCACAGACCCTTCACTATCTCCACCATTACTGTAATGTCACCTTATATAGTGTATATGACATCATCACTGAGTGCTCTGTATGATGTAGTGAGATGAATCACAGACCCTTCACTATCTCCACCATTACTGTAATGTCACCTTATATAGTGTATATGACATCAGCACTCAGTGCTCTGTATGATGCAGTGAGATGAATCACAGACCCTTCACTATCTCCACCATTACTGTAATGTCACCTTATATAGTGTATATGACATCAGACCTGTGCTCTGTATGATGCAGTGAGATGAATCACAGACCCTTCACTATCTCCACCATTACTGTAATGTCACCTTATATAGTGTATATGACATCAGCACTCAGTGCTCTGATGATAGTGAGATGAATCACAGACCCTTCACTATCCTCCACCATTACTGTAATGTCACCTTATATAGTGTATATGACATCAGACCTGTGCTCTGTATGATGCAGTGAGATGAATCACAGACCCTTCACTATCTCCGACATTACTGTATGCACCTTATATAGTGTATATGACATCAGACCTGTGCTCTGTATGATGCAGTGAGATGAATCACAGACCCTTCACTATCTCCACCATTACTGTAATACCACCTTATATAGTGTATATGACATCAGACCTGTGCTCTGTATGATGTAGTGAGATGAATCACAGACCCTTCACTATCTCCACCATTACTGTAATGTCACCTTATATAGTGTATATGACATCAGACCTGTGCTCTGTATGATGCAGTGAGATGAATCACAGACCCTTCACTATCTCCACCATTACTGTAATACCACCTTATATAGTGTATATGACATCAGACCTGTGCTCTGTATGATGCAGTGAGATGAATCACAGACCCTTCACTATCTCCACCATTACTGTAATGTCACCTTATATAGTGTATATGACATCAGACCTGTGCTCTGTATGATGTAGTGAGATGAATCACAGACCCATCACTATCTCCACCATTACTGTAATGTCACCTTATATAGTGTATATGACATCAGACCTGTGCTCTGTATGATGCAGTGAGATGAATCACAGACCCTTCACTATCTCCACCATTACTGTAATACCACCTTATATAGTGTATATGACATCAGACCTGTGCTCTGTATGATGTAGTGAGATGAATCACAGACCCTTCACTATCTCCACCATTACTGTAATACCACCTTATATAGTGTATATGACATCAGACCTGTGCTCTGTATGATGTAGTGAGATGAATCACAGACCCTTCACTATCTCCACCATTACTGTAATGCCACCTTATATAGTGTATATGACATCAGACCTGTGCTCTCTATGATGCAGTGAGATGAATCACAGACCCTTCACTATCTCCACCATTACTGTAATACCACCTTATATAGTGTATATGACATCAGACCTGTGCTCTGTATGATGTAGTGAGATGAATCACAGACCCTTCACTATCTCCACCATTACTGTAATGTCACCTTATATAGTGTATATGACATCAGACCTGTGCTCTGTATGATGCAGTGAGATGAATCACAGACTCTTCACTATCTCCACCATTACAGTAATGTCACCTTATATAGTGTATATGACATCAGACCTGTGCTCTGTATGATGTAGTGAGATGAATCACAGACCCTTCACTATCTCCACCATTACTGTAATGTCACCTTATATAGTGTATATGACATCAGACCTGTGCTCTGTATGATGCAGTGAGATGAATCACAGACCCTTTACTATCTCCACCATTACTGTAATGTCACCCTATATAGTGTATATGACATCAGCACTCAGTGCTCTGTATGATGCAGTGAGATGAATCACAGACCCTTCACTATCTCCACCATTACTGTAATGTCACCTTATATAGTGTATATGACATCAGACCTGTGCTCTGTATGATGCAGTGAGATGAATCACAGACCCTTCACTATCTCCACCATTACTGTAATGTCACCTTATATAGTGTATATGACATCAGACCTGTGCTCTGTATGATGCAGTAAGATGAATCACAGACCCTTCACTATCTCCACCATGACTGTAATGTCACCTTATATAGTGTATATGACATCAGACCTGTGCTCTGTATGATGCAGTGAGATGAATCACAGACCCTTCACTATCTCCACCATTACTGTAATGTCACCTTATATAGTGTATATGACATCAGACCTGTGCTCTGTATGATGTAGTGAGATGAATCACAGACCCTTCACTATCTCCACCATTACTGTAATGCCACCTTATATAGTGTATATGACATCAGCACTGAGTGCTCTGTATGATGCAGTGAGATGAATATATACCTCCTTCTATACACCTCCTATACTATACTGATATATACCTCCTTCTATATACCTCCTATACTATACTGATATATACCTCCTTCTATATACCTCCTATACTATACTGATATATACCTCCTTCTATATACTTCTTATACCATACTGATATATACCTTCTTCTATATACCTCCTATACTATACTAATATATACCTCCTTCTATATACCTCCTATACTATACTGATATATACCTCCTTCTATACACCTCCTATACTATATTGATATATACCACCTTCTATATACCTCCTATACCATACTATACTGATATATACCTCCTTCTATATACCTCCTATACTATACTGATATATACCTCCTTCTATACACCTCCTATACTATACTGATATATACCTCATTCTATACACCTCCTATACTATACTGATATATACCTCCTTCTATATACCTCCTATACCATACTGATATATACCTCCTTCTATACACCTCCTATACTACACTGATATATACCTCCTTCTATACACCTCCTATACTATACTGATATATACCTCCTTCTATACACCTCCTATACTATACTGATATATACCTCCTTCTATATACCTCCTATACTATACTGATATATACCTCCTTCTATACACCTCCTATACTATATTGATATATACCACCTTCTATATACCTCCTATACCATACTATACTGATATATACCTCCTTCTATATACCTCCTATACCATACTGATATATACCTCCTTCTATACACCTCCTATACTATACTGATATATACCTCCTTCTATACACCTCCTATACTATACTGATATATACCTCCTTCTATACACCTCCTATACTATACTGATATATACCTCCTTCTATACACCTCCTATACTATACTGATATATACCTCCTTCTATACACCTCCTATACTATACTGATATATACCTCCTTCTATATACCTCCTATACTACACTGATATATACCTCCTTCTATATACCTCCTATACTATACTGATATATACCTCCTTCTATACACCTCCTATACCATACTATACTGATATATACCTCCTTCTATACACCTCCTATACTACACTGATATATACCTCCTTCTATACACCTTCTATACTATACTGATATATACCTCCTTCTATACACCTCCTATACTATACTGATATACCTCCTTCTATATACCTCCTATACTATACTGATATATACCTCCTTCTATACACCTCCTATACTATACTGATATATACCTCCTTCTATACACCTTCTATACTATACTGATATATACCTCCTTCTATACACCTCCTATACTATACTGATATATACCTCCTTCTATATACCTCCTATACTATACTGATATATACCTCCTTCTATACACCTCCTATACTATACTGATATATACCTCCTTCTATACACCTCCTATACTATACTGATATATACCTCCTTCTATATACCTCCTATACTATACTGATATATACCTCCTTCTATACACCTCCTATACCATACTATACTGATATATACCTCCTTCTATACACCTCCTATACTACACTGATATATACCTCCTTCTATACACCTCCTATACTATACTGATATATACCTCCTTCTATACACCTCCTATACTACACTGATATATACCTCCTTCTATATACCTCCTATACTACACTGATATATACCTCCTTCTATATACCTCCTATACTATACTGATATATACCTCCTTCTATACACCTCCTATACCATACTATACTGATATATACCTCCTTCTATACACCTCCTATACTACACTGATATATACCTCCTTCTATACACCTTCTATACTATACTGATATATACCTCCTTCTATACACCTCCTATACTATACTGATATACCTCCTTCTATATACCTCCTATACTATACTGATATATACCTCCTTCTATACACCTCCTATACTATACTGATATATACCTCCTTCTATACACCTCCTATACTACACTGATATATACCTCCTTCTATACACCTTCTATACTATACTGATATATACCTCCTTCTATACACCTCCTATACTATACTGATATATACCTCCTTCTATACACCTCCTATACTATACTGATATATACCTCCTTCTATACACCTCCTATACTATACTGATATATACCTCCTTCTATACACCTTCTATACTATACTGATATATACCTCCTATACTATACTGCTATATACCTCCATGTATACTTATCTTATATATACTATAATGACCCTCCTGGTTCTCAGGTTACATTGCACATTTTATCTTCCCCCTCCCTAGAGAGTCTGGCCTGAAAGGGTTAAAGGCATGACCCTGCAGTGCTGGTGAGTGCTGGAGCTGCTGATTGAGCAGAGCTGTAGTACAGGGAGTGTGTCACCAGGTTGTATAGTGCGTGTGTCTGGCGGGTGCTGAGTTCACACTTCCCTTGTGTATGTGGATTAAGGCCTGGACAGAGAAACCACAACGTGAGCCCCGATATCAGCAGAACGGTATAAATGAGGGCCATTCAGGAGGATCCACACCCCACATTGACTGGACCATCACAAGACCACATGTCCACGTCTGCCCTGAAATAACCCAGACCGCGCTCATCTGTCCACCATAAGGTAACTGCCCTATGTACAGACCGACATCCTCCATAAGGTAAATGCCCTATGTACAGACTGACGTCCACCATAAGGTAACTGCCCTATGTACAGACCGACGTCCACCATGAGGTAACTGCCCCATGTACAGACCGACGTCCACCATGAGGTAACTGCCCTATGTACAGACCGACGTCCACCATAAAGTAACTGCCCCATGTGCAGACCGACGTCCACCATAAGGTAACTGCCCCATGTACAGACTGACGTCCACCATAAGGTAACTGCCCCATGTACAGACCGACATCCTCCATAAGGTAACTGCCCTATGTACAGACCGACGTCCACCATAAGGTAACTGCCCCATGTACAGACCGACGTCCACCATAAGGTAACTGCCCCATGTACAGACTGACGTCCACCATAAGGTAACTGCCCTATGTACAGACCGACGTCCACCATGAGGTAACTGCCCCATGTACAGACCGACGTCCACCATAAGGTAACTGCCCTATGTACAGACCGACGTCCACCATAAGGTAACTGCCCTATGTACAGACCAACGTCCACCATAAGGTAACTGCCCCATGTGCAGACCAACATCCACCATAAGGTAACTGCCCCATGTATAGACCAACGTCCACCATAAGGTAACTGCCCCATGTTTAGACCGACGTCCACCATGAGGTAACTGCCCCATGTACAGACCGACGTCCACCATAAGGTAACTGCCCCATGTACTGACCGACGTCCACCATAAGGTAACTGCCCCATGTACAGACCGACGTCCACCATAAGGTAACTGCCCCATGTACAGACCGACGTCCACCATAAGGTAACTGCCTCATGTACAGACCGACGTCCAACATAAGGTAACTGCCCCATGTACAGACCGACGTCCACCATAAGGTAACTGCCCCATGTACAGACCGACGTCCACCATAAGGTAACTGCCCCATGTACAGACCGACGTCCACCATAAGGTAACTGCCTCATGTACAGACCGACGTCCAACATAAGGTAACTGCCCCATGTACAGACCGACGTCCACCATAAGGTAACTGCCCCATGTACAGACCGACGTCCACCATAAGGTAACTGCCTCATGTACAGACCGACGTCCACCATAAGGTAACTGCCTCATGTACAGACCGACGTCCACCATAAGGTAACTGCCCCATGTACAGACCGACGTCCACCATAAGGTAACTGCCCCATGTACTGACCGACGTCCACCATAAGGTAACTGCCCCATGTACAGACCGACGTCCACCATAAGGTAACTGCCCCATGTACAGACCGACGTCCACCATAAGGTAACTGCCCCATGTACAGACCGACGTCCACCATAAGGTAACTGCCCCATGTACAGACCGACGTCCACCATAAGGTAACTGCCCCATGTACAGACCGACGTCCACCATAAGGTAACTGCCCCATGTACTGACCGACGTCCACCATAAGGTAACTGCCCCATGTACATACCAACATACACTGTCATGTAACTGCTTCATGTACAGACTGACATTCACAACCATGCAACTGCCCCATGTAAAGACCCATGTCCATTGCCAGGTAACTGTTCCATGCAGAGATCGAGGACCCTCTACAGTCCACCACCCATAGTATGAGCATCCAGCAGGTCTAGAACCTTAGACATCGGGGTATATTTATGTGACTGATGTATTCCATGCCAGTCATCATAGACGTGTCCACTCCTCTGTGGGTCAAGTGTCTATGATTGTTTCTGCGCCAGCTGGTAAATTGATGTAAATAATATTTAGTGGATCTCGCACAGCAATGGCCGGAAATCTGATGAAGATTCAATAATAAATGGCCCAGATGTCCAGCACCAGAGACCACTGACCTGTGACAGCCATGACAACGATTCCCTGCCAGGAGTTTATGTACAAGGGTTGGATCTGACAGGTCCTCCAGGTGCTGCAGGAGATCAGTGCACGTCACTTCTACACCTTTATCCAGTGTTGGATCTCATGGACATCTCTTCTCTGAGCCAATGCTGGAGTTTCCTGATAGAGGGATCTTCCTCCATTACTGGTCTCCACTGATCCAATACCAGGGACCACAATCTTCTGTCTTTGATCCCTCAGCACCAGTTGTGATGTCCTCTCATCCTCTGTCCAGAATCTAAGACCAAGTTATGCCAGGAAATAGCTCTGCTCTTTGGATTCACAGCTAGAGATCAAGTGTGAAATGATCCATTACTGGGGATCTCTTTCCAATGGCAAGGTCACAGGGGTCACACTAGTGACCGGGTCCCTAAGCCATAGGGTCACATAGGCCCCCCTGGCCACATTACTACACTAGTGAATTGCATACTTACTTCTCCCTACACATGGCTGTGTCATCAAAAGATCAAAACTGAGACAACTAAGGCATATTACCGACCAACAAGGATGTACGCGCCCCACGCACTTTGCACCAAGCAGGCTTCATCAGGGGGACGTGTCTCAAGTGTGTACAACCCAGATATTTATCTAACACTAGATCCAATAACAGAACCCAAATATATAATAATAATAATAATAATAATAATAATAGTCCTTTAATAGTCCCACAATGGGGAAATTCAGTGTGTTACAGCAGCAAAGATAAGATAAGATAAACAGATACAAATACAAATACAACATGTACAGGAATGTTCCAAGGTAAGAGGCATTACATTAATAGCAGACAGACAGATAGGACGTAGCAGAGGGGGGGGGGGGATATAACAAGCAGAGAGAT
Organism: Leptodactylus fallax; assembly: GCA_947044405.1. Taxonomy (NCBI): domain Eukaryota; kingdom Metazoa; phylum Chordata; class Amphibia; order Anura; family Leptodactylidae; genus Leptodactylus; species Leptodactylus fallax. Next base: position 42,422 of record CAMRHE010000553.1, on the reverse strand, counting down.
ATTTCAGTTCTCTGTGTGTAATGATCTCCGCTTAGGTCGGTGTTGGTTGTACAGCCTAACCGCGGTGGGGAGGAAAGACTTCCGATAGCGCTCCTTCTCACACTTAGGGTGGAGCAGTCGGTCACTGACAGTACTACCCAGCGCTATCACAGTCTCATGCATGGGATGGGACTTCTTCTTCTGCATGGAGCTCACCACGGACAGTATCCTTCTGTCACCCACCACCTGCACTGGGTCCAGTGGGCTCCCCAGGACAGAGCTGGCCCTTCTAATCAGCTTGTCAAGTTTATTTCTGTCCCTGGTTGATATACTGCTCCCCCAGCAGGCCACTCCAAAGAAGATGGCTGATGCCACTACCGAGTTGAAGAAAGTCCTAAGAAGTATCCCCCGGATTCCAAAGGCTCTCAGCTTCCTAAGCAGGTAGAGCCTGCTGTGGCCCTTCCTGTACAGGGCCTCCATATGATCTGCCCAGTCCAGCTTATTATTAAGGAGCAAACCCAGGTACTTATAGGTGTTCACAATCTCGATGCCCGTCCCCAGGATGTCCACTGGATTTGGAGGGCATCTGCCTTTACGGAAGTCCACCACCATCTCCTTGGTCTTCCCCGCGTTAATCTTCAGGTGGTTCCGGTGGCACCAGTCCACAAAAAACCGGTTCAGTTCTCTGTACTCCCTGTCATCATCATCTGTGATGAGGCCTACTATTGCAGAGTCGTCAGAATACTTCTGTAGGTAGCAGCTGGATGAGAGCACCTAAAATCTGCAGTGTACAGTGTGAAGAGGAAAGGGGCGAGAACCGTACCCTGAGGTGCCCCCGTATTACAGATCACGGTACCTGACACACAGTCTTGGGCTCTCACGTATTGAGGTCGATTTGTGAGGTAGTCTAGGATCCAGTTGGAGAGGTGGTGGTCCACTCCAGCAAGGCCCAGCTTGTCCCTCAATAACCTGGGCTGTATGGTGTTAAAAGCACTGGAGAAGTCAAAGAACATTATTCTCACTGTGTTCCCTGGTTTCTCCAGGTGAGACAGAGCCCTGTGCAGAAGATGGATGATGGCATCATCTACCCCAATGCCCGGCCGATAAGCAAACTGGAGGGGGTCCATAGCGGGGCTCACTAGAGGGCGGAGATGTGTGAGAACCAATCTCTCCAAGATCTTCATCAGGTGGGATGTCAGTGCTACAGGTCTGTAGTCGTTGAGGTCCATAGGGTGGGGTTTCTTTGGAACTGGTACCACACAAGAAGATTTCCATAATTCAGGGACTATTTCCTGCCTCAGTCTCATATTATACATATATGTAATTATACCACACAGCTGGTCCCCGCAAGTCTTAATTAGCCTTGCACTGATGTCATCTGGCCCTGCGGCTTTCCTCGCCTTGATCTTTTTCATCTCCTTCCTCACCTGGGCCCGTGTGAAGGTCAGACTGTGGCCAGATAAAGACAGATTTCTGGATTTACTGGTCTGTTGGGAAGTAGCCACATGGGGTGAATGGGGAGAAGTCATTGTGGTGGGGGGAGCTGAAGGACATGCTGGGGTGGGAGGAGCTGGTGTGTGATCAAATCTGTTGAAGAATAGGTTTAGTTCATTAAGCTAAGGGGTCTACTCCAAAACGGCGAGGGCTGGATAAAAGGCGCCGCACTCCTCAATGGAGGATATAGAGGAAGTGAAGCGCATGCGTGTAAATAATCACGCAAGCGCAATAGATATACAGTATGTATACCATCGCGTGGATCAAGACAAAGAAATAACTAGATCTGCGCATGCGTGAAGGGGAAGGCACATAGCTGTAAACATAAAGCCAATAAGCAAAGATATCGGACATGTCTCAAATCCCGATATGGATACCAAATATAACCAGGTACCCAAAAAAGAGTCAAAAAATAGGCACCAAACATACCAAAAATATGTCCGATTCTTACAATATATATATATATATATATATATATATATATATATATATGTCCGTGTATTTGTACCATTGTGCATGCGTGAACTCTTGGCACATGTGTGGAAATAGACAAGCCACGCATGCGCACAGGCAAAAGGCGACCACGTAATAAACACATGAATGGATATAACTGGAATGGGCATAACCCATGCAACGCAACATCACTATAGACCATAATCTGCATAAATAGGATAACACTGGGTATAATGCAAAAATATTCCTCTGTACAGATAGACATCGGGCTTGTACACACTTGAGACACGTCCCCCTGACGAAGTCTGCGTGGCAGAACGCACGATGGGCCACGTACATCCTTGTGGGTCGGTAATATGCCTTAGTTGTCTCAATTCTGATGCATGACTTGTTCTGGTTACATCTTCTGAATGTCTTGTTATGTCTGATCTTCTATCCAGATTTCTACTTACCCTTTTGGCTTCCTAAAACTTTCTCCTTCATTAGCGTTGCAGTGTATGCGGCACGTTATCTACTTACACCTAAGGCTGCTGGGCTGTGTTCTCACTATTATACGTGCAGGCATCTCCTGCTATTCATGTCGGATGTTCAGGATGTCCATGGGGTCTTTCTCCATATACCTATTTTCCATCATCTGTAATTGTGTATATATACAGCTACATCCCAGGATGCCTTTCACTTGTGAATATCTTTTTGTGTCATTCCTGCTTTATTATATTCTCATTTATTTTATTTTAATTAGTAAATAGGAATTTTACAATTGGATTCTGCTAGAATATCTGCCAACTTAAATAATACATTTGTCACTGTATAAGCAGCGGAGCATACAGCCTGCCATGTTTCCCAGCATGTGTGTGGACCCAGGACCTGCCATGACTGGTGTTCTTGGCCAGTATGGTCAGTGTTGTTATCTTGAAAAAAATAATGGTCAGCCGCCTCCCCTGGCTGTGCCTGTGACATGTCAAGGGCCCTCTCTGCATCCAAAGGAGAGTCTTCCTCCTCTTCCAGTCTAGGAGTCTCAGCTCCTCTACCATAATGACCCTGACCCAGATCCACATCCTCCTCCATCAACACAGGGGGATGACGTTGACTAAGAGGTGGAAACTTTTCCTCCTCTTCTATCCCTTGTTGCATGAGTGAAAGGGTTTCCTGTAAGATGCTGACAAATTTGGTGGCTTCTTCAAAGAGCTTGAGAAGCCGACACATTTCCTCGTGAGCCTTCAATGATGTATCTCGAAGTAACACATTGTCCCTGTGGTCGACGGCATACAGTAATCGTTCACCGGCTTCTGCTCCTCACACAGATGCTCCAGCATCTTTAAGGTGGAGTTCCACTGAGTTGGAATATTGCAGATAAGGCAGTGCAAAGGCAGACCAGATTGTCACTGCAAATTGAGCAGGGTGTTTTTTGCAACATAAGAATGGCTAAAATGCGCAGAGATTTTTCTGGCCATGAGGACACCTCTTTACTACCTCTAAACTTCTACACATGTTAATAAAGCGGCACACCACCAGTTTAAGGACATGTGCCATACAGGGACAATGTGTTATTTGTCCTAACTGCAGCACAGCAACTATATTGGTGTCGCTGTCGGTGGCAATGCTTCCCAGTTGGAATTGGCGAGGAGACATCCAGCGGGATACTTGCTACAGGATACAGCAGAGCAGCTCTTCCATTATGTGGCTTCTCTGATCCAGGCTCATTAGGTGTAAAACTGCACGGCAGGCTTATACCCATGAAACGAGGAAGGAAGAGTAGAAGCACATTTTGCCCTGATGAAGATGGTGGCGGGAAATGGTCCAGCGAGGAGGATCTAGAGGAGATGGATGGGCCTTGCATAGTGTTGGAACTGGGTCTGCACAATCGGTATGGAACTAGCACTTAGCCTTGTGTTTCTGGACAGTGGCCGCTGCCACTGAAAACATTTACCCAGTGGGCCATGAAAGCCATGTATTGTCCTTGTCCATAACTGCTACTCATGGTGGCGTGTGCCCATGTTCTTTGACACATGGCGATATAAACCATGTCATCAGTTGTCAAAACGCAGTGGAATCCACTAAGTGGTACGGCAGTGACTGCAGCACCAACAGCTTGGCCAGGTGCGATTTAAGTTACACAACTTCTGGATGACTGGGTGCATATTGTTGTCTCCTGGCCACACATTCCTTTATGGATGACTGAGGTTGCCATGGAAAAGAAGAAACAGTTGATGATGTTGATAACAATGACCATGTGCTAGGTGTGGGTATGGCCTGCCTACAAGGAAGATCATAGGGAGAAGGAATAGGACCGTCTTGCTCACTTCTCCCGCCAGTGCCACTGCCAAGTCTATTTTTCCCAATAAGACAGAGATGCCTTAGAGTACGTAGAGATGTTGTTCCTACATTTGTTTCTGCACGGCCACGGCAAGGGTCTGCTTGCAGATCTTGCACATCACCATGGATTTATTGTTTGGCAATGTACAAAAAAATCCCCACATGGGGATGATCTCGCATGTAGTTGCCACCATCACCAGCAGAAATGTGGTCTGACACTACCACCATCAGTGCCACCACCCCACCACACGAGCAACTCCTAGGTCTACCCCAGGAAGGCTTTTTGGATTGCTTAAATTGTTACTATCACCACTGCTACCACCCTCTTCATCTGATGTCACCTTGTCACGGATGACAGGTCCTATCCGCAAAAGAATCATCCCCAGCAATATCATTATCTTTTATGCTTTTTTTTTTGACTCATCACAGCTATGGGATTCCTGCACACCCTTATAATTTCTACCTATATATTTCAGAATGACTACCAGTAGTAGTACCACGCCTCCTGCCTATACTACTGCCCCACCAACAGTCATGTCTTCCTTCTCTGCTTGCACACAATGCTGACTGCTCATCCAGCTCATCAAAAAGAGGAGGAAGACGCTCTGACTAGGAGAAATAGATAGCTCAGCAGGTGCTACATCACTACCAGGGATCTGTGTCAGTGAAGAATGTGAAGCAGACATGGCTGACAGTCCATTATGTGTTATGTAGGAGGAAAAGGAACACACAGAATCCTGACTCAAGATCTTATCACTCTTGGATGCAACATCCTCCTCCTGTGACTGAGATAAGTAACCTAAGTAATCAAAAACTTAATTTTCATTCTTGGGAAGTACAACAATCCTGCAGGCTACAGGTGGTGTAGCCAAAACCAGAAGCAGTGTTGCTGTTGTCACCAACATTCTTATTGTTAGTACTTGCATGAGTGTTTCCTCCTCCCCCCTCCTTTTGGCTGTCTCCTGTCTGGTTTTTTCCAGTCCTTTTAATGCACACTGCTTAATTATAATAGTGATTATGACTAATTCTGACACTGTTTTTCTTTTTTTGTTTTACAAAAACCTATTTCATGACAAATACCAAAGACCTGGTCAGTGAGAATTAAAGAATTACAGAAGAACACAGTCAGTTTTTTGTTTTTTTTTTTGCTTTTACCACGGCGGCAGTTTATATGTATATTGGGTAACCAAAAAAAACCCCTTAAAGATTTTTTTCAGACTCACTAAAATGACTGACTTTAGACATTGTTAAACAGTCTATGGACACATCAAACTGCTCTATTGCAAAACAGACAGACAAAATTAGATTATTGGCAATGAAAGGGTTAACTGTCCTTTATCTGTCTGTATTACTGCAGCAGTCACAGGCTCACACAGCACAGATCTTCTCCCTCACTCCTATGATTTCTATCACTATATGCCTGTAATTGATTGAATCTGACTACACTTTGCTCCACTTCTCCTACTCCTATGGTTCTTGAGCTCTATTACAGGCTTTGCTGCACTCAGTGCTGTGTATTGCTTAAGAAAACTGAGTAATTGCTTTGGATCATGCAGTGATGAATAATACTAGAGATGAGCGAATTTCTCAAAAGTTCGATTCGGCAGTTCCAAAAAAAATTAGCTTCAATCTGAATTACTTGACGGCGAATAAACAGCTATTTCCGGGCTGCAGAGAGCCGGGGTGGGCAGCAAAATGCCGGAAGCCCTTGGATGTCGCGGTCATGTTTCTCATGTTTATTCATGTGGAAGGATCTGCTAACAAGCAAAGACACATCTACCCACTCACATCACTAGAGAACATCATGTGACCGTCTGATGTCACAAAGGTCCTTACTAAATATTTGTTACTGCGAAGCCTCAGTAAATCCGGAATCGTGGAGAATCGAAGATTTCCTGAAATTTGATCAAATTCCACTTCTGCAGAATCGATTCACTCATCTCTAAATAATACATCCATCCTCTACTTCCACCATCACTGAAATGCCTCGTGTTCCTGCCCACAGCACCTTATATACTGTCTGTGACATCAGCACTGTAAGGTCTTCACCTACCACTGACTATTGGTTGATAGGCTGTCGTCAGAATATTACAGTGACTCACAGACACGTGTCTTCTACACGGCTGTTTTAGTTTGTCTGAGACGAATTGCCATTTATTCGGTTTCGTTAATAAACGATCAGATTGGAATATTCAGGTCGAACCTGGCTCGGAATAAATCGGCTCCCCCAAATCTCTGCCAGCAGAAGTTATTAGGGTTCCTCTAGCCCTCACATAGACCCTGGCTAACATATCGTCCTGAATCTAGGTCAGCGCCACCTCTAGTCCCTTCCGGTTACCCTCTGTGTATCTGTGTACAACATGAATGACTTCATAACGTCTTCGTAGGCCAGTACTGCTGCTCCTTCAGATTGCAGAAAGCGCGGTCCTCTTCCTCTATCCAGACCACAGTCCTCTTCTTGATTGATCCAATCTGCAGATTGTATACTGGAGATGCAGTTTTAGCAAAGCCCTTCATAAAAAGCTTCTAGTAATTCAATAGACCTAAGAATAAGCAGAATTTGCTCGCGTTACAGATCACAGGCCATTGCTGGATGGCTTGAACCTTCATATATGTGGGCCACAGGCCCACTTTGGGCACCATGCGCCCCAGATACTCAATGATTTTACAAAGAAGATGGCAATTTGGAAGTTTTATCGTCAACCTTTGCTTGATCCTACACAATATGGGCATCTGCCACTAGCTGCTGACTAGATCCATTGACAAAAATATTTGGCTGGCCTCAGGGCCGTCGCTCAGTCTCTAGCAGTGCAGGCGTTCAGCCAATGATAATTCACACAGAACCTCAATGAGCCATATCACTAACACTATTCAGGGAGACTCGGGGAATCAGGGAGTAATGTTAATGACCCGATGACACCTCCCCCATTGGTATCTCTTGTTCTAGGGTGTGCGACTTTGTGACATCTGCCTCAAGATAGATTTAGGTCCCAATGTGTGCTCCCAGGACCTGGGCCAATTACACCAGCTCACTTGGGGAAAGGCAGGCCTCATCCATGGGGCCTCTTCCAACTGCCGCTTGCCCACCACCCGGATGTCTCCCATTCACACTTGGCTCACAATGAGGGTCGCAGTATCTGGGTCTGCCAATTCCATGCATCCATCTGGACAGTGTGCCCTTCAGACATGACCTCAAATAGAAGCAGGGTCACTTCGTAATTGTTGAGATTCATTATGCGCACCCATACACACCTCCTTGCATAGTGTACGCCTTACAACTACTTCCTCTACTTCCATACAAGCGCAAACATCACCGTAGCTTCCTACAGTCTCATGGTGGTACCCACTGACAAGGCAGGTAACTTCATGGATTTATTGAAGGGTACCTTCACAGCTCCCGCTTTCTCTGTAAGTGTGACCTGGACCTGGCACATCTTCACACTTGTAGAAGTGTTTGATTTGGAACAGATTTCCAGTACTTGGGGCTCAATTAACCTTGCATGAACCCATACAACTCTCTCAGGACATTCATCTCCAATATTGCTGGTAGTCCAGGACCCATAGACATCTCCATTATTGATTGAAAAGGTCCTTGCTCCCTTCAAGGAAAGCCTCTGTGCAGATCCCAATTGCATTGGGATCTTCAAATTCTGAACGGGCCAGGACGATGACTTGGAACCTGACATAGACTAGTCAAAAATGCTCCACTCCCCTGATCTTGGGCCGGATCACCAAGTTTTCCTCAGCCAGGTCCATGGCCTTCAAACAAGGACAATCGTGTCATTTCCTGCAATCCTCCCTTCATTGCAGGCTGCTTAAGCTTAAAACATCATTCCATCCGGCCAACCTCCAAAGAGGGCACTCAGAGAAGTTCCCCTCTCTCCCACACATTTAATAGGTTAGGCACATGGACTGCTTTCCACTTACAAGTTTCCACCTTCCAGTCGTGTGACTGTTGTTTCCACATCCCGTTCTATAACAGAGTCAGCCTTGCCTCCAAGGTACCCATCCACAGTGAGGCCTTCTTCGCTGGAGGCAACTCTAACACAAGGCACACCGACAGAGCCTTGGCCTGCTCCTCTTACTCCAAGGGAATTGCCTCTCGGAGCACACAGTGGAATGGCTTCTGAGGGTGGGTCACCCCCACAAAGTCCTTTCCAGGAAACAGCCGCAAAGCCCCATGATAAACTGGTCTCACGGCATGGTCTTGGCTGTCAGAATGGTGCTCACTCATACCGTTCTCCGCAACATCAAGAGCTCCATCTGCAGGCAGAAAGCAGGGCCAGGATTTCATGCTTACCTTGTACACTGAGCAAAAATCTGGACGGAGGGGTCTGGAGATGGTAGAAAGCAGTGAAGATGACAGAGGTTTCTAGACATGATAGAGGAGGAGAGGACAGAGGGGTCTGGAGGTGATAGAGGAGGAGAGGATGGAGGGGTCCTGAGGTGATAGAGGAGGAGAGGACGGAGGGGTCCGGAGGTGATAAAGGAGGAGAGGACGGAGGGGTCCGGAGGTGATAGAGGAGGAGAGGACAGAGGGTCCTGAGGTAATAGAGGAGGAGAGGACAGAGGGGTCCTGAGGTGATAGAGGAGGAGAGGACGGAGGGGTCCTGAGGTGATAGAGGAGGAGAGGACGGAAGGGTCCTAAGGTGAAAGAGGAGGAGAGGACGGAGGGGTCCTGAGGTGATAGAGGACAGAGGGGTCCTTAGGTGATAGAGGAGGAGAGGACGGAGGGGTCCGGAGGTGATAGAGAAGGAGAGGACGGAGGGGTCCTGAGGTGATAGAGGAGGAGAGGACGGAGGGGTCCTGAGGTGATAGAGGAGGAGAGGACGGAGGGGTCCGGAGGTGATAGAGGAGGAGAGGACGGAGGGGTCCTGAGGTGATAGAGGAGGAGAGGACGGAGGGGTCCTGAGGGTGATAGAGGTGGAGAGGACGGAGGGGTCCTGAGGTGATAGAGGTGGTAGAGGACGGAGGGGTCCTGAGGTGATAGAGGAGGAGAGGACGGAGGGGTCCTGAGGTGATAGAGGAGGAGAGGACGGAGGGGTCCTGAGGTGATAGAGGCGGAGAGGACGGAGGGGTCCTGAGGTGATAGAGGAGGAGAGGACGGAGGGGTCCTGAGGTGATAGAGGAGGAGAGGACGGAGGGGTCCTGAGGTGATAGAGGAGGAGAGGACGGAGGGGTCCTGAGGTGATAGAGGAGGAGAGGACGGAGGGGTCCTGAGGTGATAGAGGAGGAGAGGACGAGGGGTCCTGAGGTGATAGAGGAGGAGAGGACGGAGGGGTCCTGAGGTGATAGAGGAGGAGAGGACGGAGGGGTCCTGAGGTGATAGAGGAGGAGAGGACGGAGGGGTCCTGAGGTGATAGAGGAGGAGAGGACGGAGGGGTCCTGAGGTGATAGAGGAGGAGAGGACGGAGGGGTCCTGAGGTGATAGAGGAGGAGAGGACGGAGGGGTCCTGAGGTGATAGAGGAGGAGAGGACGGAGGGGTCCTGAGGTGATAGAGGAGGAGAGGACGGAGGGGCCTGGGTGATAGAGCGAGGGGTCCTGAGGTGATAGAGGAGGAGAGGCAGAGGGGTCCGGAGGTGATAGAGGAGGAGAGGACGGAGGGGTCCGGAGGTGATAGAGGAGGAGAGGACGGAGGGGTCCTGAGCTGATAGAGGAGGAGAGGCGGGGGGTCCTGGGTGATAGAGGGGGAGAGGACGGAGGGGTCCTGAGGTGATAGAGGAGGAGAGGACGGAGGGGTCCTGAGGTGATAGAGGAGGAGAGGACGGAGGGGTCCTGAGGTGATAGAGGAGGAGAGGACGGAGGGGTCCTGAGGTGATAGAGGACGAGGGGTCCTGAGGTGATAGAGGAGGAGAGGACAGAGGGGTCCGGAGGTGATAGAGGAGGAGAGGACGGAAGGGTCTGGAGGTGATAGAGGAGGAGAGGACGGAGGGGTCCTGAGCTGATAGAGGAGGAGAGGACGGAGGGGTCCTGAGGTGATAGAGGAGGAGAGGACGGAGGGGTCCTGAGGTGATAGAGGAGGAGAGGACGGAGGGGTCCTGAGGTGATAGAGGACGGAGGGGTCCTGAGGTGATAGAGGAGGAGAGGACGGAGGTGTCTGGAGGTGATAGAGGAGGAGAGGACAGAGGGGTCCGGAGGTGATAGAGGAGGAGAGGACGGAAGGGTCTGGAGGTGATAGAGGAGGAGAGGACAGAGGGGTCCTGAGGTGATAGAGGAGGAGAGGACGGAGGGGTCCTGAGGTGATAGAGGAGGAGAGGACGGAGTGGTCCTGAGGTGATAGAGGAGGAGAGGACGGAGGGGTCCGGAGGCAAAGAGGAGGAGAGGACAGAGGAGTCCTGAGGTAAAAGAGGAGGAGAGGACAGAGGAGTCCTGAGGTGATAGAGGAGGAGAGGACGGAGGGGTCCGGAGGTGATAGAGGAGGAGAGGACGGAGGGGTCCTGAGGTGATAGAGGAGGAGAGGACGGAGGGGTCCTGAGGTGATAGAGGAGGAGAGGACGGAGGGGTCCTGAGGTGATAGAGGACGGAGGGGTCCTGAGGTGATAGAGGACGGAGGGGTCCTGAGGTGATAGAGGACGGAGGGGTCCTGAGGTGATAGAGGAGGAGAGGACGGAGGGGTTCTGAAGTAATAGAGGACAGAGGGGTCCTGAGTTGATAGAGGAGGAGAGGACGGAGGGGTCCTGAGGTGATAGAGGAGGAGAGGACGGAGGGGTCCTGAGGTGATAGAGGAGGAGAGGACGGAGGGTTCCTGAGGTGATAGAGGAGGAGAGGACGGAGGGGTCCTGAGGTGATAGATGATGGATGGGTCCTGAGGTGATAGAGGAGGAGAGGACGGAGGGGTTCTGAGGTGATAGAGGACAGAGGGGTCCTGAGGTGATAGAGGAGGAGAGGACGGAGGGGTCCTGAGGTGATAGAGGAGGAGAGGACGGAGGGGTCCTGAGGTGATAGAGGAGGAGAGGACGGAGGGGTCCTGAGGTGATAGAGGAGGAGAGGACGGAGGGGTCCTGAGGTGATAGAGGAGGAGAGGACGGAGGGGTCCTGAGGTGATAGAGGAGGAGAGGACGAAGGGGTCCTGAGGTGATAGAGGAGGAGAGGACGGAGGGGTCCTGAGGTGATAGAGGAGGAGAGGACGGAGGGGTCCTGAGATGATAGAGGAGGAGAGGACGGAGGGGTCCGGAGGTGATAGAGGAGGAGAGGACGGAGGGGTCTGGAGGTGATAGAGGAGGAGAGGACGGAGGGGTCCTGAGGTGATAGAGGAGGAGAGGACGGAGGGGTCCTGAGATGATAGAGGAGGAGAGGACGGAGGGGTCCGGAGGTGATAGAGGAGGAGAGGACGGAGGGGTCTGGAGGTGATAGAGGAGGAGAGGACGGAGGGGTCCGGAGACGATAGAGGAGGAGAGGACGGAGGGGTCCTGAGGTGATAGAGGAGGAGAGGACGGAGGGGTCCTGAGGTGATAGAGGAGGAGAGGACGGAGGGGTCCTGAGGTGATAGAGGAGGAGAGGACGGAGGGGTCCTGAGGTGATAGAGGAGGAGAGGACGGAGGGGTCCTGAGGTGATAGAGGAGGAGAGGACGGAGGGGTCCTGAGGTGATAGAGGAGGAGAGGACGGAGGGGTCCTGAGGTGATAGAGGAGGAGAGGACGGAGGGGTCCTGAGGTGATAGAGGACGGAGGGGTCCTGAGGTGATAGAGGACGGAGGGGTCCTGAGGTGATAGAGGACGAGGGGTCCTGAGGTGATAGAGGACGGAGGGGTCCTGAGGTGATAGAGGAGGAGAGGACGGAGGGGTTCTGAAGTAATAGAGGACAGAGGGGTCCTGAGTTGATAGAGGAGGAGAGGACGGAGGGGTCCTGAGGTGATAGAGGAGGAGAGGACGAAGGGGTCCTGAGGTGATAGAGGAGGAGAGGACGGAGGGTTCCTGAGGTGATAGAGGAGGAGAGGACGGAGGGGTCCTGAGGTGATAGATGATGGATGGGTCCTGAGGTGATAGAGGAGGAGAGGACGGAGGGGTTCTGAGGTGATAGAGGACAGAGGGGTCCTGAGGTGATAGAGGAGGAGAGGACGGAGGGGTCCTGAGGTGATAGAGGAGGAGAGGACGGAGGGGTCCTGAGGTGATAGAGGAGGAGAGGACGGAGGGGTCCTGAGGTGATAGAGGAGGAGAGGACGGAGGGGTCCTGAGGTGATAGAGGAGGAGAGGACAGAGGGGTCCGGAGGTGATAGAGGAGGAAAGGACGGAAGGGTCTGGAGGTGATAGAGGAGGAGAGGACGGAGGGGTCCTGAGGTGATAGAGGAGGAGAGGACGGAGGGGTCCTGAGGTGATAGAGGAGGAGAGGACGGAGGGGTCCTGAGGTGATAGAGGAGGAGAGGACGGAGGGGTCCTGAGGTGATAGAGGAGGAGAGGACGGAGGGGTCCTGAGGTGATAGAGGAGGAGAGGACGGAGGGGTCCTGAGGTGATAGAGGAGGAGAGGACGGAGGGGTCCTGAGGTGATAGAGGAGGAGAGGACGGAGGGGTCCTGAGGTGATAGAGGAGGAGAGGACGGAGGGGTCCTGAGGTGATAGAGGAGGAGAGGACGGAGGGGTCCTGAGGTGATAGAGGAGGAGAGGACGGAGGGGTCCTGAGGTGATAGAGGAGGAGAGGACGGAAGGGTCTGGAGATGATAGAGGAGGAGAGGACGGAAGGGTCTGGAGGTGATTGAGTTCTCATGTATGTCAGGACCTTCTCCTTCTCTGATGACAGGGCTCCACCATCCAGCTACACGTGTGTATGTTAGGCGTGGACTCTGTCTCTTTAAGACGTCACATGACTAGGCGTGGTTATGGGCGAGGCCTCGCTCCACGTCTGGTGGGCGGAGCCAGGGCTCTTGTTTATAAGCAGCGGGTTGTGTGGCAGGAGGGGGCGGGGTCTGAGAACTCCCGGCGACCTGTCAAACTTATCCTGATCAACGATTGGTCGTCGTCGGCTGCGGGGCGGGGCTTAGTTATGTTGTCTCCGCCTTCTTTTGTTTGAAAGGGCGTGTCTGCAGTTGGTAGGCGTGGTGTTAGTCAGCTGGTCGCCCTGTGATTGGCTGAGGGTGTGTTCTGCGCGGAGGTTGCTCGGTGATTGGTTGGCCGCTGATGGTAGCGGGGCTGCGGCTGCTGGATGCTACACAGAGAGCCCGGAGCCCGGGGAGGATGAGAGCGAGAGGCCGGTGCGGGAGACGGAGGAAGAGACGAGCGGCGCCCCGGGGGGAGGGACGGAGCTCCGGTACAGGCACATGTGTGTGTGTCCCGCCCTGCAGGGAGAACAGGGGCCCCAGCCCTATACATCATACATATACAGAGGGGCCCCCCGGGGGAGGAGCCACAGCCCTATACATCATATATATATATATATACACAGAGGGGCCCCCCCGGGGGAGGGAGCCACAGTCTTATACATCATATATATACACAGAGGGGCCCCCGGGGGAGGAGCCACAGCCCTATACATCATATATATATATATATATATATATATACACAGAGGGGCCCCCCGGGGGAGGGAGCCACAGCCCTATACAGCATACATATACACAGAGGGGCCCCCGGGGGAGGAGCCACAGCCCTATACATCATATATATATATATATATACACAGAGGGGCCCCCCGGGGGAGGGAGACACAGCCCTATACATCATACATATACACAGAGGGGCCCCCGGGGGAGGGAGCCACAGCCCTATACATCATATATATATATATATATATACACAGAGGGGCCCCCCGGGGGAGGAGCCACAGCCCTATACATCATACATATACACAGAGGGGCCCCCGGGGGGAGGAGCCACAGCCCTATACATCATATATATAAATATATATACACAGAGGGGCCCCCCGGTGGAGGAGCCACAGCCCTATACATCATACATATACACAGAGGGGCCCCCGGGGGAGGAGCCACAGCCCTATACATCATACATATACAGAGGGGCCCCCCGGGGGAGGAGCCACAGCCCTATACATCATATATATATATATATACACACAGAGGGGCCCCCGGGGGGAGGAGCCACAGTCCTATACATCATACATATACAGAGGGCCCCCGGGGGAGGAGCCACAGCCCTATACATCATACATATACAGAGGGGCCCCCCCCGGGGAGGAGCCACAGCCCTATACATCATATATATATATATATACACAGAGGGGCCCCCCGGGGGAGGGAGCCACAGCCCTATACATCATACATATACACAGAGGGGCCCCCGGGGGGAGGAGCCACAGCCCTATACATCATATATATATATATATATACACAGAGGGGCCCCCCGGGGGAGGAGCCACAGTCCTATACATCATATATATATATATATACACACAGAGGGGCCTCCGGGGGGGGGGAGCCACAGTCCTATACATCATACATATACAGAGGGCCCCCCGGGGGAGGGAGCCACAGCCCTATACATCATATATATACACACAGAGGGGCCCCCGGGGGGGGAGCCACAGCCCTATACATCATACATATACAGAGGGGCCCCCCGGGGGAGGAGCCACAGCCCTATACATCATATATATATACACACAGAGGGGCCCACGGGGGGGAGGAGCCACAGCCCTATACATCATATATATATATATATATATACACAGAGGGGCCCCCCGGGGGAGGAGCCACAGTCCTATACATCATACATATACAGAGGGCCCCCCCCGGGGAGGAGCCACAGCCCTATACATCATATATATACACACAGAGGGGCCCCCGGGGGAGGAGCCACAGCCCTATACATCATATATATATATATATATATACACACAGAGGGGCCCACGGGGGGGAGGAGCCACAGCCCTATACATCATATATATATATATATATATATATATACACAGAGGGGCCCCCCCGGGGGAGGAGCCACAGTCCTATACATCATACATATACAGAGGGCCCCCCGGGGGAGGAGCCACAGCCCTATACATCATATATATACACACAGAGGGGCCCCCGGGGGGAGGGAGCCACAGTCCTATACATCATATATATACACACAGAGGGGCCCCCGGGGGGGAGGGAGCCACAGCCCTATACATCATATATATACACACAGAGGGGCCCCCGGGGGGGGGAGCCACAGCCCTATACATCATATATATATATATATATATACACAGAGGGGCCCCCCGGGGGAGGAGCCACAGTCCTATACATCATATATATATATATATATAACACAGAGGGGCCCCCCGGGGGAGGAGCCACAGTCCTATACATCATATATATACACACAGAGGCCCCCCCGGGGGGAGCCCCGCCCTCACCCGGGGCCCCCGGGGGGAGGAGCCACAGCCCTATACATCATATATATACACACAGAGGGGCCCCCGGGGGGGGAGCCCTATACATCATACATATACAGAGGGGCCCCCCGGGGGAGGAGCCACAGCCCTATACATCATATATATATATACACACAGAGGGGCCCACGGGGGGAGGAGCCACAGCCCTATACATCATATATATATATATATATACACAGAGGGGCCCCCCGGGGGAGGAGCCACAGTCCTATACATCATACATATACAGAGGGCCCCCCGGGGGAGGAGCCACAGCCCTATACATCATATATATACACAGAGGGGCCCCCGGGGGGAGGAGCCACAGCCCTATACATCATATATATATATATATATATATATATATATATATATACACAGAGGGGCCCCCCCGGGGAGGAGCCACAGCCCTATACATCATATATATACACACAGAGGGGCCCCCGGGGGGGGAGCCACAGTCCTATACATCATACATATACACAGAGGGGCCCCCGGGGGAGGAGCCACAGCCCTATACATCATACATATACAGAGGGGCCCCCGGGGGAGGAGCCACAGCCCTATACATCATATATATATATATATACACACAGAGGGGCCCCCGGGGGGAGGGAGCCACAGTCCTATACATCATATATATACACAGAGGGGCCCCCGGGGGAGGAGCCACAGCCCTATACATCATACATATACAGAGGGCCCCCCGGGGGAGGAGCCACAGCCCTATACATCATATATATACACAGAGGGGCCCCCGGGGGAGGGAGCCACAGCCCTATACATCATACATATACAGAGGGGCCCCCCGGGGAAGGAGCCACAGCCCTATACATCATATATATATATATACACACAGAGGGGCCCCCGGGGGGGAGGAGCCACAGCCCTATACATCATATATATACACACAGAGGGGCCCCCCGGGGGAGGAGCCACAGCCCTATACATCATATATATACACACAGAGGGGCCCCCGGGGGGAGGAGCCACAGCCCTATACATCATATATATATATATATACACAGAGGGGCCCCCCGGGGGAGGAGCCACAGTCCTATACATCATATATATACACACAGAGGGGCCCCCGGGGGGGAGGCCACAGCCCTATACATAATATATATATATATATATATATATATATACACAGAGGGGCCCCCGGGGGGAGGAGCCACAGCCCTATACATCATATATATACACAGAGGGGCCCCCGGGGGGAGGAGCCACAGCCCTATACATCATACATATACAGAGGGCCCCCCCAGGGGAGGAGCCACAGCCCTATACATCATATATATACACAGAGGGGCCCCCGGGGGAGGAGCCACAGCCCAATACATCATACATATACAGAGGGCCCCCCGGGGGAGGAGCCACAGCCCTATACATCATATATATACACAGAGGGGCCCCCGGGGGAGGAGCCACAGCCCTATACATCATACATATACAGAGGGGCCCCCGGGGGAGGAGCCACAGCCCTATACATCATATATATATATATATATATATACACAGAGGGGCCCCCGGGGGGAGGAGCCACAGCCCTATACATCATATATATATATATACACACAGAGGGGCCCCCGGGGGGAGGAGCCACAGTCCTATACATCATACATATACAGAGGGGCCCCCGGGGGAGGAGCCACAGCCCTATACATCATATATATATATACACACAGAGGGGCCCCCGGGGGGAGGGAGCCACAGCCCTATACATCATATATATACACACAGAGGGGCCCCCCGGGGGAGGAGCCACAGTCCTATACATCATATATATATATATATACACACAGAGGGGCCCCCGGGGGAGGGAGCCACAGCCCTATACATCATATATATATATACACACAGAGGGGCCCCCGGGGGGAGGAGCCACAGCCCTATACATCCTATATATATACACACAGAGGGGCCCCCGGGGGGAGGGAGCCACAGCCCTATACATCATATATATATATACACAGAGGGGCCCCCGGGGGAGGAGCCACAGTCCTATACATCATATATATACACAGAGGGGTCCCCGGGGGGAGGAGCCACAGCCCTATACATCATATATATACACAGAGGGGCCCCCGGGGGGAGGAGCCACAGCCCTATACATCATACATATACAGAGGGGCCCCCCCGGGGGAGGAGCCACAGTCCTATACATCATATATATATATATATATATATACACAGAGGGGCCCCGGGGGGGGAGGAGCCACAGTCCTATACATCATATATATATATATATACACAGAGGGGCCCCCCGTGGGGAGGAGCCACAGTCCTATACATCATATATATATATATATATATATATACACAGAGGGGCCCCCGGGGGAGGAGCCACAGTCCTATACATCATATATATATATATATATATATACACAGAGGGGCCCCCCGGGGGAGGAGCCACAGCCCTGTACATCATATATATATATACACAGAGGGGCCCCCCGGGGGAGGAGCCACAGCCCTATACATCATATATATATATACACAGAGGGGCCCCCCGGGGAGGAGCCACAGTCCTATACATCATATATATACACACAGAGGGGCCCCCGGGGGGAGGGAGCCACAGTCCTATACATCATACATATACAGAGGGGCCCCCCGGGGGAGGAGCCACAGCCCTATACATCATACATATACAGAGGGGCCCCCCGGGGGGAGGAGCCACAGTCCTATACATCATACATACACAGAGGGGCCCCCGGGGGGAGGAGCCACAGTCCTATACATCATACATACACAGAGGGGCCCCCGGGGGGGAGGAGCCACAGCCCTATACATCATACATATACAGAGGGGCCCCCCGGGGGAGGAGCCACAGCCCTATACATCATATATATACACAGAGGGGCCCCCCGGGGGGAGGAGCCACAGCCCTATACATCATATATATACACACAGAGGGGCCCCCCGGGGGGAGGAGCCACAGTCCTATACATCATACATACACAGAGGGGCCCCCGGGGGGGGAGCCACAGTCCTATACATCATACATATACAGAGGGGCCCCCCCGGGGGAGGAGCCACAGCCCTATACATCATACATATACAGAGGGGCCCCCCGGGGGGAGGAGCCACAGTCCTATACATCATACATACACAGAGGGGCCCCCGGGGGGAGGAGCCACAGTCCTATACATCATACATGCACAGAGGGGCCCCCGGGGGGAGGAGCCACAGCCCTATACATCATACATATACAGAGGGGCCCCCCGGGGGAGGAGCCGCAGCCCTATACATCATATATATACAGAGGGGCCCCCGGGGGGAGGAGCCACAGTCCTATACATCATATTATATATATATATATATATATATATATATATATATATATACACAGAGGGGCCCCCGGGGGGAGGGAGCCACAGTCCTATACATCATATATATATATATATATACACAGAGGGGCCCCCGGGGGGGAGGGAGCCAGAGTCCTATACATCATATATATATATATATATATATATATATACACAGAGGGGCCCCCCGGGGGAGGAGCCACAGCCCTATACATTATATATATATATATATATATATATATATATATATATAA
The DNA here is from genome assembly GCA_947044405.1 of Leptodactylus fallax. Lineage (NCBI taxonomy): Eukaryota > Metazoa > Chordata > Amphibia > Anura > Leptodactylidae > Leptodactylus > Leptodactylus fallax. The sequence continues at coordinate 23,311 of CAMRHE010000553.1, read as the reverse complement.
CACAGAGGGGCCCCCGGGGGGGAGGGAGCCACAGTCCTTTACATCATATATATATATATATATATATATATATATATATACACACAGAGGGGCCCCTGGGGGGAGGACAGAGCTCCGGTACTGGCACATACCCCTGCTCTATGTGTGGCCCCTGCCCTGCAGGGAGAACAGGGGCCCCTGGGGGAGGAGCCACAGCCCTATTCATCATATATATATATACACAGAGGGGCCCCCCCGGGGGAGTAGTCACAGTCCTATACATCATATTATATATATATATATATATATATATATATATATATAACAGTACAGAGCAAAAGTTTGGACACACCTTCTCATTCCAAGAATTTTCTGTATTTTCATGACTATAAAAATTGTAGATTCACACTGAAGGCATCAAAACTATGAATTATCACATGTGGAATTATATACTTACCAAAAAAGTGTGACACAACTGAAAATATGTCTTATATTCTAGGTTCTTCACAGTAGCCACCTTTTGCTTTGATTACTGCTTTGCACACTCTTGGCATTCTCTTGATGAGCTTCAAGAGGTAGTCACCTGAAATGGTTTTCACTTCACAGGTGTGCCCTGTCAGGTTTAATAAGTGGGATTTCTTGCCTTATAAATGGGGTTGGGACCATCAGTTGTGTTGTTCAGAAGTCAGGTGGATACACAGCTGATAGTCCTACTGAATGGAGTGTTAGAATTTGTATTATGGCAAGAAAAAAGCAGCTAAGTAAAGAAAAACGAGTGGCCATCATTACTTTAAGAAATGAAGGTCAGTCAGTCCGAAAAATTGGGAAAACTTTGATAGTGTCCCCAAGTGCAGTGGCCAAAACCATCAAGCGCTCTTTTTCCAAGATGGCGCCGCTGGAGTGGCTGCCAGCTACAGCAGCTCTGAGACTCTCTATCTTATTTTTCTTTCTATGACTCGTTTTGTACCTCTCTACTTAAGGACTTTGCACTATGAAAAAGACTTGGACCCTTGTGATACTTTTTTTTTTTTTTTTTTTTTTATCTGTCTTTTTGTTCTGCTTGAAAATGGGATCTTTTGTGTATGCAGACAATTCCTTTGTCTATACAAGAGAGGAAATTCTGCAGCTCAGAGGCACAGCAGGACGGCATACCATCTGGTCACACATCCCCCGTGAGATTTGGAGAAAGAAAAAGCGGGTGAGGGGATGCAGAGCAGGAACTCTTCAGAGGATTAAAAAGAGGCGTTACCGACCAGCTGTTCCCTCCATCATTATGGGCAATGTGAGATCTCTTGCAAACAAGATGGATGAACTAACAGCGCTCACCAGGCAGCATCAGGAGTTTCGGGCGTGCAGCATGATGCTACTTACAGAGACTTGGCTCACTGAAGTTACTCCTGACTCTCTGGTCTCCTTGGATGGTTTTAAACTCCTTCGGGCAGACAGGACAAGGGAGAGCGGTAAGAGGAAAGGAGGAGGGCTGGCAATGTTTGTGAATAATAGATGGTGTAATCCTAGGCACATTGTGATTAAGGAGCAAACTTGCTGTAAGGACATTGAACTATTAGCTGTGAGCATGAGACCTTTCTACCTACCAAGGGAACTATCACATGTCATCGTGATAGCTGCATATGTCCCCCCCTCTGCGAAAGCTGACGCTGCCTGCGAGGTCCTACAAGCCACGCTGAGCCAGTTACAGTCTCAGCACCCCCAGGCCCTCTTTCTTCTGTCGGGTGATTTCAACCATGCCTCTCCATCATCCACACTGCCCAGTTTCACACAGTATGTAACCTGCCACACAAGAGACAACAAAACACTGGACTTGTTCTTTGCCAACGTGAGGGAGGCATATAACTCATCAGCCCTACCGCCCCTGGGGAGATCGGATCACAACCTAGTACATCTCCGACCTGTGTACAAGCCACTTGTACGTAGAGAACCAGCTGTCACCCGCACAGTGAGGATATGGTCCGAGGAGAGTGATGAGGCTCTGAGGGATTGTTTTGACACAACCGCATGGGAAGTGCTGCAGGATTCTTATGGAGAAGATATAGAAGGACTCACACACTGCATAACGGACTACATTAATTTTTGTGTGGACAACACAGTACCCACAAAAGTGGTGAGGTGCTTCTCCAACAACAAACCATGGATTAACTCTGATATAAAAACACTACTTAAGGAGAAAAAGATGGCATTGAGGACAAGAGATAAGGAGGGGTTGAGGGAAGTACAAAAGGAGCTGAGGCATCAAATCAGGCAGGGAAAAGCCAGTTATAAGGAAAAAATGGAAAAGCAAATGGAAAGAAAAGACATAAGGGGGGTCTGGGACAGGCTTAAGTCAATTTCGGGTCATAAACAGTCGGTCTGCCAGATTGAGGCAGATGTTAATTGGCTTAATGAACTAAACCTATTCTTCAACAGATTTGATCACACACCAGCTTCTCCCACCCCAGAATGTCCTTCAGCTCCCCCCACCACAATGACTTCTCCCCATGCGGCCACTTCCCAACAGACCAGTAAATCCAGAAATCTGTCTTTATCTGACCACAGTCTGACCTTCACACGGGCCCAGGTGAGGAAGGAGATGAAAAAGATCAAGGCGAGGAAAGCCGCAGGGCCAGATGACATCAGTGCAAGGCTAATTAAGACTTGCGGGGACCAGCTCTGTGGTATAATTACATATATGTATAATATGAGCCTGAGGCAGGAAATAGTCCCTGAATTATGGAAATCTTCTTGTGTGGTACCAGTTCCAAAGAAACCCCACCCTATGGACCTCAACGACTACAGACCTGTAGCACTGACATCCCACCTGATGAAGATCTTGGAGAGATTGGTTCTCACACATCTCCGCCCTCTAGTGAGCCCCGCTATGGACCCACTCCAGTTTGCTTATCGGCCGGGCATTGGGGTAGATGATGCCATCATCCATCTTCTGCACAGGGCTCTGTCTCACCTGGAGAAACCAGGGAACACAGTGAGAATAATGTTCTTTGATTTCTCCAGTGCTTTTAACACCATACAGCCCAGGTTATTGAGGGACAAGCTGGGCCTTGCTGGAGTGGACCACCACCTCTCCAACTGGATCCTAGACTACCTCACAAATCGACCTCAATACGTGAGAGCCCAAGACTGTGTGTCAGGTACCGTGATCTGTAATACGGGGGCACCTCAGGGTACGGTTCTCGCCCCTTTCCTCTTCACACTGTACACTGCAGATTTTAGGTGCAACTCATCCAGCTGCTACCTACAGAAGTATTCTGATGACTCTGCAATAGTGGGTCTCATCACAGATGATGATGACAGGGAGTACAGAGAACTGAACCAGGATTTTGTGGACTGGTGCCACCGGAACCACCTGAAGATTAACGCGGGGAAGACCAAGGAGATGGTGGTGGACTTCCGTAAAGGCAGAAGCCCTCCTAAACCAGTGGACATCCTGGGGACGGGCATCGAGATTGTGAACACCTATAAGTACCTGGGTTTGCTCCTTAATAATAAGCTGGACTGGGCAGATCATATGGAGGCCCTGTACAGGAAGGGCCACAGCAGGCTCTACCTGCTTAGGAAGCTGAGAGCCTTTGGAATCCGGGGGGCACTTCTTAGAACTTTCTTCAACTCGGTAGTGGCATCAGCCATCTTCTTTGGAGTGGCCTGCTGGGGGAGCAGTATATCAACCAGGGACAGAAATAAACTTGACAAGCTGATTAGAAGGGCCAGCTCTGTCCTGGGGAGCCCACTGGACCCAGTGCAGGTGGTGGGTGACAGAAGGATACTGTCCGTGGTGAGCTCCATGCAGAAGAAGAAGTCCCATCCCATGCATGAGACTGTGATCGCGCTGGGCAGTACTGTCAGTGACCGACTGCTCCACCCTAGGTGTGAGAAGGAGCGCTATCGGAAGTCTTTCCTCCCCACCACGGTTAGGCTGTACAACCAACACCGACCTAAGCGGAGATCATTACACACAGAGAACTGAAATATCTCTCTGCCTGTTATATCCCCCCCCCCCCCCCCCCCCTACGTCCTATCTGTCTGTCTGCTATTAATGTAATGCCTCTCACCTTGGAACATTCCTGGACATGTTGTATTTGTATTTGTATCTGCTTATCTTTGCTGCTGTAACACACTGAATTTCCCCATTGTGGGACTATTAAAGGACTATTATTATTATTATTATTATTATTATTATTATTATTATTTTTTATTATTATTATTAAAGAAACTGGCTCACATGAGGACCACCCCAGGAAAGGAAGACCAAGAGTCACCTCTGCTGCGGAGGATAAGTTCATCCGAGTCACCAGCCTCAGAAATCGCAGGTTAACAGCAGCTCAGATTAGAGACCAGGTCAATGCCCCACAGAGTTCTAGCAGCAGACACATCTCTACAACAACTGTTAAGAGGAGACTGTGTGCAGCAGGCCTTCATGGTAAAATAGCTGCTAGGAAACCACTGCTAAGGACAGGCAACAAGCACAAGAAGAACACAAGGAATGGACATTAGACCTGTGGAAATCTGGGCTTTGGTCTGAGTCGTCCAAATTTGAGATCTTTGGTTCCAACCACCATGTCTTTGTGCGACGCAGAAAAGGTGAAGGAATGGACTCTACATGCCTGGTTCCCACCGTGACGCATGGAGGAGGAGGTGTGATGGTGTGGGGGGACTTTGCTGGGGACACTGTTGGGCATTTATTCTGAACCAGCATGGTTACCACAGCATCTTGCAGCGGCATGCTATTCCATCCGGTTTGCGTTTAGTTGGACCAACAGGACAATGACCCCAAACACCTCCAGACTGTGTAAGGGCTATGTGACCAAGAAGGAGAGTGATGGGGTGCTACACCAGATGACCTGGCCTCCACAGTCACCAGACCTGAACCCAATCCAGATGGTTTGGGGTGAGCTGGACCGCAGAGTGAAGGCAAAAGGGCCAACAAGTACTAAGCATCTCTGGGAACTCCTTCAAGACTGTTGGAAGACCATTTCAGATGACTACCTCTTGTAGCTCATCAAGAGAATGCCAAGAGTGTGCAAAGCAGTAATCAAAGCAAAAGGTGGCTACTTTGAAGAACCTAGACTATAAGACATATTTTCAGTTGTTTCACATCTTTTTGTTAAGTATATAATTCCACATGTGTTAATTCATAGTTTTGATCCCTTCAGTGTGAATCTACAATTTTTATAGTCATGAAAATACAGAAAACTCTTGGAATGAGAAGGTGTGTCCAAACTTTTGGTCTGTACTGTATATGTATGGTCTGTATGGTCTATATATGTATGGTCTGTATGGTCTCTATATGTATGGTCTGTATGGTCTATATATGTATATGTATGGTCTGTATGGCTCTGCTCACCGAATGGCAAAGTAAAGGCAGTCTCCTTGGGAAACCTAGTACCCCTCTGCCCCACACACTATGGGGCACATTCATCAATCCTGTAGAACTAAACTGGAAATCCTCTTCATAGTTTTAGAGATATTTATGAATCTGTCGTCCGGACCTTCATAAATTTGGAGAATTCTGAATCAAAGTGTCCGAGCTGCACCGTGAGAGTTCGGCTTCTATTGATAAATCTGCCTCTATGTTACACCATGTGACCCCATTACTGAAGGTCAGGAGGACTGATGAGTCCAAGTTCACGAGGGTTGTGATGTCTACTCACCCTATCCAAGTCAAACAATGTCCAGTGTCTACTTTCCTTCTCCAAACTCGAGAGAGTCTACTGCCCAAATCCAGTTCTAAGAGGATTGGGATGTCAAATCATCTTGTCCAAACCTGAGAGGTCCAATACTGAGAAGGTCCGGATGTCTCCTACTGTTGTCCAATACTGAGAAGGTCCGGACGTCTTCTACTGTTGTCCAATACTGAGAAGGTCCGGACGTCTCCTACTATTGTCCAATACTGAGAAGGTCTGGATGTCTCCTACTGTTGTCCAATACTGAGAAGGTCCGGACGTCTCCTACTATTGTCCAATACTGAGAAGGTCCGGACGTCTCCTACTGTTGTCCAATACTGAGAAGGTCCGGACGTCTCCTACTATTGTCCAATACTGAGAAGGTCCGGACGTCTCCTACTGTTGTCCAATACTGAGAAGGTCCGGACGTCTCCTACTATTGTCCAATACTGAGAAGGTCCGGACGTCTCCTACTGTTGTCCAATACTGAGAAGGTCCGGACGTCTCCTACTATTGTCCAATACTGAGAAGGTCCGGACGTCTCCTACTATTGTCCAATACTGAGAAGGTCCGGATGTCTCCTACTATTGTCCAATACTGAGAAGGTCCGGACGTCTCCTACTGTTGTCCAATACTGAGAAGGTCCGGACGTCTCCTACTATTGTCCAATACTGAGAAGGTCCGGACGTCTCCTACTGTTGTCCAATACTGAGAAGGTCCGGACGTCTCCTACTATTGTCCAATACTGAGAAGGTCCGGACGTCTCCTACTGTTGTCCAATACTGAGAAGGTCCGGACGTCTCCTACTATTGTCCAATACTGAGAAGGTCCGGACGTCTCCTACTGTTGTCCAATACTGAGAAGGTCCGGACGTCTCCTACTATTGTCCAATACTGAGAAGGTCCGGACGTCTCCTACTATTGTCCAATACTGAGAAGGTCCGGACGTCTCCTACTATTGTCCAATACTGAGAAGGTCCGGACGTCTCCTACTATTGTCCAATACTGAGAAGGTCCGGACGTCTCCTACTATTGTCCAATACTGAGAAGGTCCGGACGTCTCCTACTATTATTGTTCAATATTGAGAAGGCCCGGACGTCTCCTACTATTATTGTTCAATGTTGAGAAGGTCCGGACGTCTCCTACTGTTGTCCAATACTGAGAAGTTCCGGACGTCTCCTACTGTTGAAAGCCTGAGACCCCCTACATGCCCTGTCCAAGTCCATAAGGGTCCAGACGTCAACTAACCTTGTGCCTTTTTCAGCCTGTGGGTGTTTGGCTCCTGACTCCCCTTGTCTAGTCCTATAGTGTCTAAGCTTTGGCTCCCTTGTGCGTACTCGGTACCTCCTGTAGCTTCAGTAACCCTTCCAGCACCTCTGTGATTAGATGTAGGACATGCTTTTTTGTGTTAGGCCCCAATTCTGTAGATCATGGGCCCATCTTCTTCTGAGTGTATGTGTAAACCCTGCTGTCTCCACAGACCTATCTTAATGGATACTGACTTGGATTATGAGCGGCCTAATGTGGAAACCATTAAGTGTGTGGTAGTAGGAGACAACGCTGTTGGTAAGACCCGATTGATCTGTGCTCGAGCCTGCAATGCCACCCTCACCCAGTACCAGCTGCTCGCCACCCACGTCCCCACTGTGTGGGCCATTGACCAGTACAGAGTATGCCAAGAGGTAGGTGGCATTCAGCAGTGGTGGATCATGTAACATCCTGGTTGTGAAGGGCTTATTGTTATGAGGTTATCTTCCCCATTGCAGGTTCTGGAGCGCTCCCGCGATGTGGTGGATGAAGTTAGTGTCTCCCTGCGTCTCTGGGACACATTTGGAGACCACCACAAGGACAGGCGCTTTGCGTATGGGAGGTGAGAAGCTTCTTGGGGTCACTGCCAAATATCGGGGGGTAAAAATACATCAGAGCCAAGTGTGTAGGAAAGTCAGCCAACCGCCATGACCATAAATGGGGAACCATGTAACTCAACCACTGATTGTAAGAGTGATAATAGGTCTAGTGGGTCAGGTGGATTCAGGCCAGCATGGTCCAGTGAGATGGGAAAAGGCAGGAGAGCATAGCCCAACAGGTGAGGAGGATGCAAGTGAGTGTGGTCTGGTGGGTGAGGAGAATGCAGGAGAGCACGATCTAGTGGGTGAATAGGATGTAGGAGAGCGTGGCCTGGTGGGTGAGGAGGATGTAGGAGAGCGTGGCCTGGTGGGTGAGAAGGATGTAGGAGAGCGTGGCCTGGTGGGTGAGGAGGATGTAGGAGAGCGTGGCCTGGTAGGTGAGGAGGATGTAGGAGAGCGTGGCCTGGTGGGTGAGGAGGATGTAGGAGAGCGTGGTCTAGTGGGTGAGGAGGATGTAGGAGAGCGTGGTCTACTGGGTGAGGAGGATGTAGGAGAGCGTGGTCTGGTGGGTGAGGAGGATGTAGGAGAGCGTGGTCTAGTGGGTGAGGAGGATGTAGGAGAGCGTGGCCTGGTGGGTGAGGAGGATGTAGGAGAGCGTGGCCTGGTGGGTGAGGAGGATGTAGGAGAGCGTGGTCTAGTGGGTGAGGAGGATGTAGGAGAGTGTGGCCTGGTGGGTGAGGAGGATATAGGAGAGCGTGGTCTAGTGGGTGAGGAGGATGTAGGAGAGCGTGGCCTGGTGGGTGAGGAGGATGTAGGAGAGCGTGGTCTAGTGGGTGAGGAGGATGTAGGAGAGCGTGGCCTGGTGGGTGAGGAGGATGTAGGAGAGCGTGGCCTGGTGGGTGAGGAGGATGTAGGAGAGCGTGGCCTGGTGGGTGAGGAGGATGTAGGAGAGCGTGGCCTGGTGGGTGAGGAGGATGTAGGAGAGCGTGGCCTGGTGGGTGAGGAGGATGTAGGAGAGCGTGGTCTAGTGGGTGAGGAGGATGTAGGAGAGCGTGGCCTGGTGGGTGAGGAGGATGTAGGAGAGCGTGGTCTAGTGGGTGAGGAGGATGTAGGAGAGCGTGGCCTGGTGGGTGAGGAGGATGTAGGAGAGCGTGGCCTGGTAGGTGAGGAGGATGTAGGAGAGCGTGGTCTAGTGGGTGAGGAGGATGTAGGAGAGCGTGGCCTGGTGGGTGAGGAGGATGTAGGAGAGCGTGGCCTGGTGGGTGAGGAGGATGTAGGAGAGCGTGGTCTAGTGGGTGAGGAGGTTACTTGAGAGTCTGACTTGGTCATTGGGTTCTGCAGAAGAACATGGTCCAGTAGGTGAGGAGGATGTTGGATACTGCCAGGTGTATCTATGCAGTAATTTCCAGGTGACATTGCCAGGGTTTCTTTGTACACTTTTAATATTTCACACTCTTCTCGGAGGGTCAGTCACCTGGGTATTATGCCCTGTTATCAGATGGTCGGTGACCAGTGTATTACACCCTGTTATCGGAGGGTCGGTGACCAGTGTATTACACCCTGTTATCGGAGAGTTGGTGACCTGTGTATTACACCCAGTTATCGGAGGGTTGGTGACCTGAGTATTACACCCAGTTATCGGAGGGTTGGTGACCTGAGTATTACACCAAGTTATCGGAGGGTCAGTGACCTGAGTATTACACCCTGTTATCAGAAGGTCGGTGACCTAAGTATTACACCCTATCGGAAGGTCAGTGACCTGAGTATTACACCCTGTTATCAGAGGGTCAGTGACCTGAGTATTACACCCTATCGGAGGGTTGGTGACCTGAGTATTACACCCTGTTATCAGAGGGTCAGTGACCTGAGTATTACACCCTGTTATCAGAGGGTCGGTGACCTGAGTATTACACCCTGTTATCAGAAGGTCGGTGACCTGAGTATTACATCCTGTTATCGGAGGGTTAGTGACCTGAGTATTACATCCTGTTATCGGAGGGTCAGTGACCTGAGTATTACACCCTGTTATCGGAGGGTCGGTGACCTGAGTATTACACCCTGTTATCGGAGGGTCGGTGACCTGAGTATTACACCCTGTTATCGGAGAGTTGGTGACCTGTGTATTACACCCTGTTATCGGAGGGTCGGTGACCAGTGTATTACACCCTGTTATCGGAGAGTTGGTGACCTGTGTATTACACCCAGTTATCGGAGGGTTGGTGACCTGAGTATTACACCCAGTTATCGGAGGGTTGGTGACCTGAGTATTACACCCAGTTATCGGAGGGTCGGTGACCTGAGTATTACACCCTGTTATCAGAAGGTCGGTGACCTAAGTATTACACCCTATCGGAAGGTCAGTGACCTGAGTATTACACCCTGTTATCAGAAGGTCGGTGACCTAAGTATTACACCCTATCGGAAGGTCAGTGACCTGAGTATTACACCCTGTTATCAGAGGGTCAGTGACCTGAGTATTACACCCTATCGGAGGGTTGGTGACCTGAGTATTACACCCTGTTATCAGAGGGTCAGTGACCTGAGTATTACATCCTGTTATCAGAGGGTCGGTGAGCTGAGTATTACATCCTGTTATCGGAGGGTCAGTGACCTGAGTATTACATCCTGTTATCGGAGGGTCGGTGACCTGAGTATTACACCCTGTTATCGGAGGGTCGGTGACCTGAGTATTACACCCTGTTATCGGAGGGTCGGTGACCTGAGTATTACATCCTATTATCGGAGGGTCGGTGACCTGAGTATTACACCCTGTTATCAGAGGGTCGGTGACCTGAGTATTACACCCTGTTATCAGAGGGTCGGTGAGCTGAGTATTACATCCTGTTATCGGAGGGTCAGTGACCTGAGTATTACATCCTGTTATCGGAGGGTCGGTGACCTGAGTATTACACCCTGTTATCGGAGGGTCGGTGACCTGAGTATTACACCCTGTTATCGGAGGGTCGGTGACCTGAGTATTACATCCTATTATCGGAGGGTCGGTGACCTGAGTATTACACCCTGTTATCGGAGGGTCGGTGACCTGAGTATTACATCCTATTATCGGAGGGTCGGTGACCTGAGTATTACACCCTGTTTTCGGAGGGTCGGTGACCTGAGTATTACACCCTATCAGAAGGTCGGTGACCTAAGTATTACACCCTGTTATCGGAGGGTCAGTGACCTGAGTATTACACCCTATCAGAAGGTCGGTGGCCTAAGTATTACACCCTGTTATCGGAGGGTCAGTGACCTGAGTATTACATCCTGTTATCGGAGGGTCGGTGACCTGAGTATTACATCCTGTTATCGGAGGGTCAGTGACCTGAGTATTACATCCTGTTATCAGAAGGTCGGTGACCTGAGTATTACACCCTATCGGAGGGTCAGTGACCTGAGTATTACACCCTGTTATCGGAGGGTCGATGACCTGAGTATTACACCCTCTTCTCGGAGTGCCAGTGATCAGTGTAGCTCAGATATCTTGTGAAGTTCCTGACGTGTTTCTGGCTGGAGGTCACATTCTCACGAGCCGCCTGCACTTTCTCACTCTCCAGTCTGGAGACCTCCGTGTACACAGCTCCTGCTGCCCCCTACTATAAGTCCTCATACTATATATACCCCACATATGTCCTCAGCCCATCCTCATCCTGGCAGATTTATTAACGCCTACACCACACAGGACACTGTGGCTTCCTCTGTCACATCCTGACCTGGTCACGGCCTCCTCTTCTCACTTCCTGCAGGGCTCTGTGTACTGATGGAATAGAAGACACAACTATATAGCATTGTACTCAGAGTACCTGCCCTGTACATGTCTATGGGGGTAACATGGGGGAGGATTAAAGGGATAAGAGGACAATGACATGTGCGGGTGAGAGGATGGAGAAGGTATGTGTGAGTGTGAGACTGGAGAAGGAGAAGGTACGTGTGAGTGTGAGACTGGAGAAGGAGAAGGTACACGTGAGGGGATAGTTGGAGAAGGTACACGTGAGGGGATAGTTGGAGAAGGTACACATGAGGGGATATTTGGAGAAGGTTCACGTGAGGGGATAGTTGGAAAAGGTACACGTGAGGGGATAGTTGGAGAAGGTACACGTGAGGGGATAGTTGGAGAAGGTACACGTGAGGGGATAGATGGAGAAGGTACACGTGAGGGGATAGTTGGAGAAGGTACACCTGAGGGGATAGTTGGAGAAGGTACACGTGAGGGGATAATTGGAGAAGGTACACGTGAGGGGATAGTTGGAGAAGGTTCACGTGAGGGGATAGATGTTGAAGATACATGTGAGGGGATAGATGGAGAAGGTACACGTGAGGGGATAGTTGGAGAAGGTACACGTGAGGGAATAGTTTGAGAAGGTTCACGTGAGGGGATAGTTGGAGAAGGTACACGTGAGGGGATAGTTGGAGAAGGTACACGTGAGGGGATAGTTGGAGAAGGTTCACGTGAGGGGATAGATGTTGAAGATACACGTGAGGGGATAGATGGAGAAGGTACACGTGAGGGGATAGTTGGAGAAGGTACACGTGAGGGAATAGTTTGAGAAGGTTCACGTGAGGGGATAGTTGGAGAAGGTACACGTGAGGGGATAGTTGGAGAAGGTACACGTGAGGGGATAGATGGAGAAGGTACACGTGAGGGGATAGTTGGAGAAGGTACACGTGAGGGGATAGTTGGAGAAGGTACACGTGAGGGGATAGTTGGAGAAGGTTCACGTGAGGGGATAGTTGGAGAAGGTACACGTGAGGGGATAAATGGAGAAGGTACACGTGAGGGGATAGATGGAGAAGGTACACGTGAGGGGATAGTTGGAGAAGGTACACGTGAGGGGATAGTTGGAGAAGGTACACGTGAGGGGATAGTTGGAGAAGGTACACGTGAGGGGATAGTTGGAGAAGGTACACGTGAGGGGATAGATGGAGAAGGTACACGTGAGGGGATAGATGGAGAAGGTACACGTGAGGAGATAGTTGGAGAAGGTTCACGTGAGGGGATAGATGGAGAAGGTACACATGAGGGGATATTTGGAGAAGGTTCACGTGAGGGGATAGATGGAGAAGGTACACGTGAGGGGATAGATGGAGAAGGTACACGTGAGGGGATAGATGGAGAAGGTACACGTGAGGAGATAGTTGGAGAAGGTTCACGTGAGGGGATATTTGGAGAAGGTTCACGTGAGGGGATAGTTGGAGAAGGTTCACGTGAGGGGATAGATGTTGAAGGTACATATGAGGGGATAGATGTTGAAGGTACATGTGAGGGGATAGATGTTGAAGGTACATGTGAGGGGATAGTTGGAGAAGGTACACGTGAGGGGATAGATGGAGAAGGTACACATGAGGGGATAGTTGGAGAAGGTACATATGAGGGGTGGTGTCCACACTTTGCCCCTCATTGGTACTGTGGCTCTTTTGCCTTCCCCTGATGCTTGGTTTGTCCTCTCCTCGACAGGTCTGACGTGGTGGTGCTTTGCTTCTCTTTGGCTAATCCTCATTCTTTGCGTCATGTCAAGAGCATGTGGCTGCCGGAAATCAAACACTTCTGCCCCCGAACTCCTGTGGTGCTGGTGGGGTGTCAGCTGGACCTGCGGTATGCTGATCTGGACGCTGTGAACCGTGCCCGCCGCCCCCTGGCCAAGTGAGTCTTTTGGCAGCTGCCGGCTGTAGATTATTGAGCCCATGCGACAGGTTTTAATAGTTATTCCTGTCTTTTTGTCTCAGACCTATAAAGCCTACAGATATCCTGTCTCCAGAGACCGGGCATGAGGTGGCCAAGGAACTAGGCATTCCCTATTATGAGACCAGTGTGGTGGCCCAGTTTGGGGTAAAGGATGTTTTTGACAATGCCATCCGTGCAGCCCTCATTTCCAGAAGACATTTGCAGTTTTGGAAGTCTCATTTAAAGAAGGTTCAACGTCCGCTGCTCCAGGCCCCATTCCTACCACCTAAGCCACCTCCACCCATCATACACCTCCCAGATCCCCCGCAGTGCAGTGGCCAAGGTCCTGCTGCCCTGTTCCGCACCCCGCTATGTGCTGATGTGGTGTTCCAGCTTCTGAGTGGACAGAAGATCTTTGCCCATAAAGTCTATTTGGCGACTGCCTGTTCCAAATTTTATGATCTCTTCACATTAGAATTGTCACCTGTTGAAATGAATGATGAGTATCCGACACAGTGGAGTTCAGGGGTGTCTGAACCTTTAAGGACTAGGAACCTTCTCATGGATGGTAAACGTGATGCCTCAAACGTGAGGCTGACCTTAAATGGACTGCCTCTTACTCCTAGAACTTCTGGCAAGGATGATGATGATGATGATGGTGGTGACCATGTGAATGATGGGCAATGTGTTCCCCTTGGTTGGGGCAGGAAGTTATCAGATTGGGGTAGAGGCTTTGTCAATGTACAGATAGACATTGTAGAAGATCCACTAACACAGCGTAGAAGGCCAATGATGGTTGTCCAGATGGACGGGCTCATCCAGGAACAGCCACTGAGGGCAGTGCTGGAGTATTTATACACAGGACACCTAAACCAGAGCAGTGCCGAGCTCATGCAAATCGCCACCATAGCCGAAGCCTTAGAGGTCTTTGACCTTCGTATGATGGTCTCCAACCTGCTAAACAAAGAAGGCTTCATGAATCAGGAGATCACAAAAGCCTTTCACGTCAGGAGAGCGAACCGGATTCGGGAGTGTCTGATGCGAGGTCTCTTCTCTGGTACGGACTTGTGTTCATCTCAATAAGTGTCCACATTGGAAGAGCGCAGATGTCTGGGTGGTCCCCATGGTGGTATCTATGGTGTGCCTATTACAGGTCCTCTAGGCCTCTTGAGTGTAGGATGTGGCGGATGACGTGTGGGATCAGTTGCCAGATCTTTCCTTGTCTCTCGTCTAGACCTCATTCTGCACTGAGGAGTCCTAGGTAGGGCAGAACGGCCTGAGTGGGATTCCCAAGGGTGGCCTGTGCCAGATAAGAACAGTCATGGGGGTCTTTTTATTATAGTTCCACCTTTTCGGTAGGACACTACGACATGTCAGGGGTTGAGGATCACCTGCTGGTCCTCAGAGGACAGGCTATTAGGGGTGAGGCCTCGGGCCATGGGGCACTTTGTAGGCTGGGTTTTTTTTATAACTTTTTCCCTTTGATCCCTCCACTAAATGTGCCTCTGTCCTCCCGTCAGATGTGGTGTTTACAGTGGACGACGGCCCCGTGCCTGCCCACAAGCCGCTTCTGATTGCAAACTGTGACTGGATGGTGGCCATGTTCCGGGGCTCGTTCCGGGGAGAGCTTCACCCGAGGGGTAATGTCACTTATTTTTAGTGTATGTTATCCAGGTGGATGTGTATATAAAATGTTTGCAGACGACACGGAGTGGGGGAGGGAGATCATGTGATGTGAGTTACCCACATGTAGCCTTGCTGTCATACTTTGCCCTAATGTCTTTTACTCTAGTCACATCCAGAGCTGCAGTTAGTATTTTGTAGGGTGCAGTTTGGAGTAACATTATGTGCTGCGCTCTCCTGCCTTGTATTGTTGGAGATGTGCACCCTCCACCCCTCTTGGTACCTGGCAGGGGTTGCACTGAGATCCGATACAGTCAGACACTGCAGGAAGGGAGCGCCTCACACTTTAGGGTGCTGTGACTTTTGCAGTAGCTTCTATTCCCCGGTCTGGGGTTTGGGGCCCACCTCCAGAGCACTTTCTGCCGTTACATAATCACGGGTGCTCCTTGTCTATCTCACAGGTCTCCCTGCCCGGCACGTCGTCCTCCTGTCTGCGGGCGCTTCTGGAGTATTTGTATCTGGGTCACTTCTCGCCAAGGCCTGAGCTGGACTGTACGGAGCTCCTCATCCTGAGTAACCGGCTGTGTCTTCCCCATCTGCAGGCTCTGACTGGTGAGACGGATGGTGGGGGGCACATACTATACACCGGTACTGCAGGGGGCACATACTATACACCGGTACTGCAGGGGGCACATACTATACACCAGTACTGCAGGGGGTACATACTATACACCAGTACTGCAGGGGGGCACATACTATACACCAGTACTGCAGGGGGCACATACTATACACCGGTACTGCAGGGGGCACATACTATACACCGGTACTGCAGGGGGGCACATACTATACACCAGTACTGCAGGGGGCACATACTATACACCAGTACTGCAGGGGGGCACATACTATACACCAGTACTGCAGGGGGCACATACTATACACCGGTACTGCAGGGGGCACATACTATACACCAGTACTGCAGGGGGCACATACTATACACCGGTACTGCAGGGGGCACATACTGTACACCAGTACTGCAGGGGGCACATACTATACACCAGTACTGCAGGGGGCACATACTATACACCGGTACTGCAGGGGGGCACATACTATACACCGGTACTGCAGGGGGCACATACTATACACCGGTACTGCAGGGGGGCACATACTATACACCGGTACTGCAGGGGGGCACATACTATACACCGGTACTGCAGGGGGGCACATACTATACACCGGTACTGCAGGGGGGGCACATACTATACACCGGTACTGCAGGGGGGCACATACTATACACCGGTACTGCAGGGGGCACATACTATACACCGGTACTGCAGGGGGCACATACTATACACCAGTACTGCAGGGGGCACATACTATACACCGGTACTGCAGGGGGCACATACTATACACCGGTACTGCAGGGGGCACATACTGTACACCAGTACTGCAGGGGGCACATACTGTACACCAGTACTGCAGGGGGGCACATACTATACACCAGTACTGCAGGGGGCACATACTATACACCGGTACTGCAGGGGGCACATACTATACACCGGTACTGCAGGGGGCACATACTATACACCAGTACTGCAGGGGGGGCACATACTATACACCAGTACTGCAGGGGGCACATACTATACACCGGTACTGCAGGGGGCACATACTGTACACCAGTACTGCAGGGGGGCACATACTATACACCAGTACTGCAGGGGGCACATACTATACACCGGTACTACGGGGGGGCAGACTAAATACAATGGGTCAGGCCCCGGATAGTTTGGAGGTTCACACGTCATCTGAGACCCATGATGTCATCCTGATGGGTGAGTGCAAAGCAAAAACAGGGTGTGATGTCACTAAAATCAGCCTGTATCTAAGCCAGTTGTGATGTCTTCTGTTTGCCTGTATCTAAGCCCGTGGTGCTGTGTTCTGTTTGCCTGTATCTAAGCCAGTGGTGATGTCTTCTGTTTGCCCTTATCTAAGCCCGTGGTGCTGTCTTCTGTTTGCCTGTATCTAAGCCCGTGGTGCTGTCTTGTGTTTGCATGTATCTAAGCCCGTGGTGCTGTCTTGTGTTTGCCCGCCCCGTGTCCTCATTGTCCTCGCTGACACGTGCCGGCCGCGCTGCTGCTGCCGCCTCCTCTATAGCTGATCAATGTGACCTCCACATAGTCCGATCAATATGGTGGCTGTGACCTTCCCGCCAGTAGTACACGGTGTACGCGGCGGCACAGCCCTGGTGACAGTGCATAAGCTGCTGTCTTCTGTTTGCCTGTATCTAAGCCCGTGGTGCTGTGTTCTGTTTGCCTGTATCTAAGCCCGTGGTGCTGTCTTCTGTTTGCCTGTATCTAAGCCCATGGTGCTGTCTTCTGTTTGTCTGTATCTAAGCCCGTGGTGCTGTCTTGTGTTTGCCTGTATCTAAGCCAGTGGTGATGTCTTCTGTTTGCCTGTATCTAAGCCAGTGGTGCTGTCTTCTGTTTGCCTGTATCTAAGCCCGTGGTGATGTCTTCTGTTGGCCTGTATCTAAGCCAGTGGTGCTGTCTTCTGTTTGCCTGTATCTAAGCCAGTGGTGCTGTCTTCTGTTTGCCTGTATCTAAGCCAGTGGTGCTGTCTTGTTTGCCTGTATCTAAGCCAGTTGTGCTGTCTTCTGTTGGCCTGTATCTAAGCCCGTGGTGCTGTCTTCTGTTTGCCTGTATCTAAGCCCGTGGTGCTGTCTACTGTTTGCCTGTATCTAAGCCCGTGATGCTGTCTACTGTTTGCCTGCATCTAAGCCCATGGTGCTGTCTCTGTTTGCCTGTATCTAAGCCCGTGGTAATATCTTCTGTGTGCCTGTATCTAAGCCCGTGGTAATATCTTCTGTGTGCCTGTATCTAAGCCCGTGGTAATATCTTCTGTGTGCCTGTATCTAAGCCAGTGGTGCTGTCTTCTGTTTGCCTGTATCTAAGCCCGTGGTGCTGTGTTCTGTTTGCCTGTATCTAAGCCAGTGGTGATGTCTTCTGTTTGCCTGTATCTAAGCCAGTGGTGCTGTCTTCTGTTTGCCTGTATCTAAGCCCGTGGTGCTGTCTTCTGTTTGCCTGTATCTAAGCCCGTGGTGCTGTCTTCTGTTTGCCTGTATCTAAGCCAGTGGTGATGTCTTCTGTTTGCCTGTATCTAAGTCCGTGGTGCTGTCTTCTGTTGGCCTGTATCTAAGCCAGTGGTGCTGTCTTCTGTTTGCCTGTATCTAAGCCCGTGGTGCTGTCTTCTGTTGGCCTGTATCTAAGCCCGTGGTGCTGTCTTCTGTTGGCCTGTATCTAAGCCAGTGGTGATGTCTTCTGTTTGCCTGTATCTAAGCCCGTGGTGCTGTCTTCTGTTTGCCTGTATCTAAGCCCGTGGTGCTGTCTTCTGTTGGCCTGTATCTAAGCCAGTGGTGATGTCTTCTGTTTGCCTGTATCTAAGCCCGTGGTGCTGTCTTCTGTTGGCCTGTATCTAAGCCAGTGGTGATGTCTTCTGTTTGTCTGTATCTAAGCCCGTGGTGATGTCTTCTGTTGGCCTGTATCTAAGCCCGTGGTGCTGTCTTCTGTTTGCCTGTATCTAAGCCAGTGGTGCTGTCTTCTGTTGGCCTGTATCTAAGCCCGTGGTGATGTCTTCTGTTGGCCTGTATCTAAGCCCGTGGTGCTGTCTTCTGTTTGCCTGTATCTAAGCCAGTGGTGCTGTCTTCTGTTGGCCTGTATCTAAGCCCGTGGTGCTGTCTTCTGTTTGCCTGTATCTAAGCCAGTGGTGCTGTCTTCTGTTGGCCTGTATCTAAGCCCGTGGTGCTGTCTTCTGTTTGCCTGTATCTAAGCCCGTGGTGCTGTCTACTGTTTGCCTGTATCTAAGCCCGTGATGCTGTCTACTGTTTGCCTGCATCTAAGCCCATGGTGCTGTCTCTGTTTGCCCGCCCCGTTTCCTCGGTGTCCTCGCTCTCCTCGGTGTCCTCGCTTTCCTCGCTCTCCTCGGTGTCCTCGCTCTCTTCGGTGTCCTCGCTGTCCTCGGTGTCTTCGCTGTCCTCGCTCTCCTCGGTGTCCTCGCTTTCCTCGCTGTCCTCGGTGTCCTCGCTGTCCTCGGTGTCCTCGCTGTCCTCGGTGTCCTCGCTGTCCTCGCTTTCCTCGCTGTCCTCGGTGTCCTCGCTGTCCTCGGTGTCTTCGCTGTCCTCGGTGTCCTCGCTCTCCTCGGTGTCCTCGCTCTCCTCGGTGTCCTCGCTGTCCTCGCTTTCCTCGCTGTCCTCGGTGTCCTCGGTGTCTTCGCTGTCCTCGGTGTCCTCGCTCTCCTCGGTGTCCTCGCTGTCCTCGCTCTCCTCGGTGTCCTCGCTGTCCTCGGTGTCCTCGGTGTCCTCGCTGTCCTCGGTGTCCTCGCTCTCACTGACACGTGCCGGCCGCGCTGCTGCTGCCGCCTCCTCTATAGCTGATCAATGTGACCTCCACATAGTCCGATCAATATGGTGTCTGTGACCTTCCCGGCAGCAGTACACGGTGTACGCGGCGGCACAGCCCCGGTGACAGGGCATAAGCTGCTGCCCTGGGCAGATGGTGTGTTACATGTAGCATGTTCTCCTTCTAGAACAACACGCTGTGGACGAGCTCGTGGCCTCCTATGTACATGGAGCAGATATAGACGGACAAGTCCTCCTGTATCTGGACATCGCACAGGTGAGTGAGCCGCCTCCGAGGACCCATCAGTGGGCTGCTTGGTGGACCTCCCCTTTAATTCACTTGGATGGTGTCCTGACCGTGGCCATGTCCACTTCTTTCCTAGTTCCATAATGCCAAGCAGTTGACGGACTGGTGCCTGCACTACATCTGCACCAACTACAATGCTGTGTGCCGAAAGTTCCCCCGGGAAATGAAGTACATGTCTCCAGGTGAGGTTGTGCGCAGTATGGCGGAGGGTGGCGGTGCAGAACTCCTTGTGTTACGTCTTATCTCTTCTATTCCCAGATAATAAGAGCCACTTTGAGCGCTGTCGCTGGCCCCCTGTGTGGTATCTGAAGGAGGAAGACCGCTACCTGCGCAGTAAGAAGGAGCGTGAGCGCGAGGAGGAGATGATCCGTAAGCAGCACAGCAAAAGCAAGTGGTGTTTCTGGCGGCCATCGAGCTCCTCATCGTCTGTGTCCTGAGGCCGGCGGCTCTTGTGCCTTCCACGGTGGAGAAGACGAGGAGCCTGTTCCTGACACTCTCCAGATGGCGGAGTACTCAGCTTCTTACTTGCACTACACTACACCGACCACCCAAGCCGATGGCGACCGTAACCACTTGGGATATTCTAAACATGGAGACACCACAAGCTAAATCGTGACCACTGAGCATCTGGCCAAAAATTCCTTGCGTGGTTCTTGCCTGGTGGTGGAGCGTTACTTAGTGTTACACTATAAGTCAGTATTTGCTGTGATCGGATACTCGGAAGTATTTTACGAGGGCACGCCGCCATATTGGGGCTGCTTTCTAATGGAGAACTTTCATTACGAGGGGCCTTCAACCTGCGGGGTGTACAGAGTGGGCTGTAGTAGACGTGTGGAGTCCTAGAGCTGGCCGATCCCGCTACATGCTTCTAACGTGCTCATGGCCTTGTTACATGCCACACGACATATGCCACATGATGGGGCTTCCATGTCTTCCTCCATTACATGCATATGTGCATGTATGTAGTGGTGTTACATGCATGTGCATGCACTTTACGGTCCTTTTTAGTATTACATAGGTATTGGGTTTGCCTCCTGGTGGCGCCTCGTGGCATCACAAGATGTTTTGCTGTGATGGTGGACGGCGCTCACGTGACGGGGGTTTCTTGCTTGGCATTATAAGTGGCCTTTTATAATCCACCATGTAGAGGGCGACATTTCAGTATTTACTATTGTTTCCTGGTCTTACATTTCAAGCTCTGCGGTCACCAACCCCACTAGGACATGATACCACCGCCATAGTCTCTACTGCTTGTCCCAGTGCACTAGATGATACTGGATGTTTCTGGTGGTTGTAGTGACCATGCTGGTATCGGGTTGGGTGGTGGTGCACCACCATGTGGTATAACTATAATGGGGGGTGGTGCGCCATGTGATACCAGGAGGAGTCACAGTGTACATGGTTCGTGGTTGGAGCTATACGTTGTGTTATATCCTATCAGGAAATACCACCGTCACCCTCCATCCTCCCAGCTGATCAGTGATGGTCGGGCTCATGTTTAGTATTGGGTTCTCCACTGAGATTGGTGACGCAATGTTTACATGTTTCCGGTGCAGCCTTACAGCCAGGAGAGCGTGCGGCATGAAGGTGGTCCATGGTCTATTGGTCATGTTTGATCTCTCGGATTGTGTCGTGGTGAGCTCCACCATGATGGTCTTCTCTCTGGAGGTCCAGCTGGTCCATGTAGTGATACGATTTAGGTGACCTCCTGTTGCCTGACATTATTGTAGCATGCGGTGAACGTCAGATGCTCAGTAGACCTTTTGATGGCGCTTTCTTTTGCTTTCTCATGAGATGTGGTTGCTTTGGCCTTCACCTCCGTTCCTGTGACCTCCATCCTCCACGCGTTATACGAGATGAATGGGACACTCAGAACTACAACTCTCACCAGAAGCCTGACCTCCCAGCACGGAAGGGAATGAGACACTTTTTCTATTATTGTTGTTTGGACTTTTTATGCTGACCACCTCAGTCCTTCACCCAAGATGCCAAGACAGCAGCCACGTTCCTTGTCCTGGTCATGGGGGGGAGCCAAGTAGGGAGGCTCTTCCTTCACGACTAATCTCACATGTTTACAGCACAAAACCCGTCCTGCAAAAAAAAAAAAAAACAAAGAACCTTGCTTCACGACCTCTGTGCCTTTACCAACCCAATGGGAACTGGACAAGTAGTGTAACAACCCCCTGGCTCCACCAATCTCATACGCCACCCCTTGTGTCTGAATGGTATGGTCCATTGTATCTGCTTATTATCCTCCCTGCATGTTGCTGACCCCTATGTTCACATTGTATGAGCCATCTCAAAGGGATTGGATGATAAGAAAACATGGCCGCTCTAACCCAGAAATGGGGCCTCTCTGTGTCTGGTCCGTTAACGAATGGGACTAAACGACAGTCCAGCCCACGGTCACCACGACCACCATGCTTTTCTTTTGGCATACAGTCCCTTTAAAGGGCTTTTGAGGGACTTTGATATTGATGGGCATTCACGTCAGATCGGTGGAGACCCTACTCCCGATACCACCTACTGAAGGGGCGGCTGCCCTCCCTCTGTCACTGTCTCAGTCCCAGAAAACTCCTTTAGGTCCACTTGCTCTCCGTGTAGTGGTTATAAAGACTTGACTCCACTTCTTGTATCTCCCTCCTGACCGCTTGGATAGTCCTTGCACGTCATGGGTGGGTGTAATGGTATGATCCAGCCTTATTGGTAGCTCCGGATCCGGCTGCACTGTTCCATATAAACACCCTCCTTCTCTTACCTGCCCCCTTCTTGGGATGGTATGACCCAGTGCCTTGCAGGCTGGTTTGGATGTTGCGTTCCATACATCTCATGTGCCTCCTAATAGAGTGCTGCGTATGACCCATGCTTCTACTTACGTGCTTGTGATGGGATCACGTTGTATGGTGGCCTCTTGGAATGCCGTGCCTGCCACCTGACTAGCTGGGATGGAATGGTCCATGGTGTGGTCCCTCTGATATTTGGTATTATCTTATGCTCTGTCCCTACAGCAGACTGAGATGGTATGGTCCATTGTATGGCCAGTGCTTGCCGTGCGTTGTGTTGCAGTGCGGTGCTTGGTCGATGTCTCGCTGTGTGACCAGACCCCCCCGGCTGCCCCCGGCATTGGTATGGTCCATGGCAGAAGCTTCTCTGTATGGCCAGTGTGATGGCAGGGTGGACCTGTAGGAGGCCACCATGTGCGCTTGTCAGAACGAGCATGGCTGGAGGACGGGACTTCTCTCTTACCTTCTCATTTCGGGCAGAGATTGGTGGAGCTGAAGGGGTTACAGGACTTTTTTTCCTAAAACAAGGGCTGTTTGTAATGTTTTGTTTTTTATCGATGCAACCTTTCTATATGACGGATAGTAACCAGAGACTCTGCCTCCAGCTGCCTGCAAACACCAATAAACTTTTCTATGGTTACTCCGTGAGTGTGAGTGTGTAGTGTCTACTCAGTTGTAGGATGAGAGCAACGGACAGCGATAGCGTGACCCATGCAGGTGGAGCCCCCCAGTCTGCATTTACTCTAATGGATAAAGCTTTCTTCCCTCATGTTTGTTTGAGTCGTCCGGGCTCTGCCATCACTGCCTGACTGCCTTGTTTACATTCAGTCTGTCTGACCTGCACTCACCCTCTGTGTAGACGGCAAGTACTGAAAATATTTGTATACGGTCCACACAGTCATTACTGGTGCAAAACCCCTACGGTACTAGCACCTGCACAGTTATTACTGGTGTGACGTCCCTACAGTACTAGCACCTGCATAGTCATTACTTGTGTGATACCCCTACGGTACTAGCACCTGCACAGTCATTACTGGTGTGACAC